>RXPK01000559.1:0-209811 GCA_004143645.1 Protaetia brevitarsis | reverse complement strand
TTCCATCAGAGCGCATTTGACGGCGAATCGATGGTGAAAGCGCGGTCCATATCTCTAACCGTTTCCGGAATATTTGAGGTTAAAGTTTTAGAGAAAATCCCGCTAAGAGCTTTTCGTATAGTCTATCAGAAGCGCATTTTATCGGATCAAGCAGAAAACGGAACTCGATATCTCTAGCTGTTCTCGAGATATTCGCAAAAATGTGTAAATCGTTAAATTCTTATTTTCGACCTTAAAATTCTTATTTGCGAGCGAACTACTTCCGATTCGTTTTTAGCGGCTTCCAGCGGTTCCCTGTTCGCGCCGGATCTTTTGAGCCAAGCAGAACGCCCTAGCTACTGCCGTCCGGAGTTATGTGAAGAGACGAAAAACACGCCGTTTCTTGGGCTTATTTATTACCCCGGCACATATATCTGCTATTTGGGCCGACGAAGGCGCGAAACCTAACGATTATAACTGTCGACGCGTATTTCGACAGGATTCCATATTGAAAGCGCCGTGCACTAGCGGTCTCCGTTCGGAGAATGGGCAAAACCGGAATTTATGGAAAATTTAAGCAAAAACTCCTGAAACATAGCTAAACGTCGAGATAGCCCCAACATATTATAGTCAAAAGAAGCGTCGCTCGAGAGAATCGAACGCGCCGCGCGCGTCCCTAGTATACCGTTCCGAGATATGGGGTTCAAAGTTTGAACTTGAAACGACCGGAGGTACCATAGAGCGCCTTCGACGGGAATCGAATGGCGAGAGCGCGCTTCGATATCTCTACCCGTTTCGAGATTTTGAGTCAAAGTTTGAAAAATTTAAACCGTGCCTCTAGAGCTTCTAATATGATCCATCAGCGCGGCATTTTGACGGGATCGATGGTGAAAAGCGCATCCGTATCTCTAACGTTTCCGGATATTTTGAGGTTACTTTTTTAAGATGAAAATCGCCGCTGAGCCTTTTGTATAGTCCATAGAGGCATTTTATCGGGGAATCGAACGCAGAAACCGGGAACTCGATATCTCTAACCGTTCTCGAGATATTCGCAAAAATTTTGTAAAAATCGTTAAATTTCCTTATTTTTTCGACCTTAAATTCTTAATTTGCGAGCGAACTACCGTTCCGATTCGTTTAGCGGCGTCCAGCCGTGTTCCCTGGTCGCGCGGATCTTTTGAGACCAAGCAGAACGCCCTAGCTACTGCCGTCCGGAGTTATGTTGAAGAGACGAAAAAAACACGCGTTTCTTGGGCTATTTATTACCCAGGCACATATACCTGCTATTTCGGGCGAACGAAGGCGCCGAAACCCTAACGTATTTATATACTGTCGGGACGGTATTTCGACCGAGGATTCATATTTGAAAGCGCCGTGGCGCTAGCGGTCTCTGTTCCGGAGAATATGGGCCAAAAAACCGGAATTTGTGATGGAAATTTAAGCAAAAATCGCTGAAAATAGCCTAAACGACGAGGATAGGCCCAACATATTATAGGTAAAGAAGCGTCTCGTTCGTACGCGGAATCGAACGGTCGCGCGCGCGTCCTCTAGCTATTACCGTTCTCGCAGATATGGGCGTTCAAAGTTTGAAACTTGAAAACGACCGCGAGGTGACGCACTAGAAGCGCCTTCGACGGGAATCGAATGCGAGGAGCCGCTTCGATATCTCTACCCCGTTTCCGAGATATTTGAGGTCAAAGTTTTTGAAAAATTAAAACGCCGCTAGAGCCTTCTAATATGGATCTCATCAGACGCGCATTTTGACGGCGAATCGAATGGTGAAAAGCGCGATCCGATATCTCTAAACCGTTTCGAGATATTTGAGGTTAAAGTTTTTAAGATGAAAATCGCGCTAGAGCCTTTCGTATAGTTCCATCAGAAGCGCATTTTTATCGGGGAATCGAACGCCAGAAACCGGAACTCGATATCTCTAACGTTCTCGAGATATTCGCAAAAATTTGTAAAACGTTTAAATTCCTTATTTTTCGACCTAAATTCTTATTTGCGAGCGAACTACCGTTCGATTCGGTTCTAGCGGCGTCCAGCGTGTTTCCCTGTCGCGCCGGATCTTTTGAGACCAAGCAGAACGCCCTAGCTACTGCCGTTCCGGAGTTATGTTGCAGAGACGAAAAAAAACACGCGTTCTCTTGGGCCTATTTATTACCCAGGCACATATACCTGCTATTTTCGGGCGAACGAAGGCGCGAAACCCTAACGTATTATATACTGTCGGACCCGCGTATTTCGACGAGGATTCCATATTTGAAAGCGCCGTGGCGCTAGCGGTCTCCGTTCCGGCGATATGGCAAAATCGGAATTTTTGATGGAAAATTTAATGCAAAGATCGCTTGAAAAATAGCTAAACGTGAGGTAGCCCAACCTATTATAGGTCAAAAGAAGCGTCTCGTCGAGAGGAATCGAACGGCGCCGCGCGCGTCCCTCTAGCTATTACCGTTCTCGAGATATGGGCGTTAAGTAGTTTGAAACTTGAAAAACGACCGCGAGGTGAACACTAGAAGCGCCTTCGACGGGGAATCGAATGGCGAGGAGCGCGCCCTCGATATCTCTACCGTTTCCGAGATATTTGAGGTCAAAGTTTTTGAAAAATTAAAACGCCGCTAGAGCCTTCTAATATGATCCATAGACGCGCATTTTGGACGGCGAATCGAATGGTGAAAGCGCGATCCGATATCTCTAACCGTTTTCCGAATATTTGAGGTTAAAGTTTTTAGATGAAATCGCCGGTATAGCTTTTTCGTATAGTCCATCAGAAGCGCATTTTATCGTGGAACGAACGCAGAAACCGGAACTCGATATCTCTAACCGTTCTCGAGATATTCGCAAAAATGTGTAAAAATCGTTAAATTCCTTATTTTTTTTTTACCTTAAATTCTTAATTTGCGAGCGAACCTACCGTTCCGATTCGGTTCTAGCGGCGTCCAGCGTGTTCCCTGGTCGGCCGGATCTTTTGAGAGCAAGCAGAACGCCCTAGCTACTGCCGTTCCGGAGTTATGTTGAAGAGCGAAAAAAAACACGCGTTTCTTGGGCCATATTATTACCCGGCACATATACCTGCTATTTGGCCGTAACGAAGGCGCCGAAACCTTAACGTATTATATACTGTCGGACGCGTATTTCGACGAGGATTCCATTTTTTGAGAAGCGGCGTGGCTGCTAGCGTCTCCGTTTCGCGAGATATGGCAAAAACCGGAATTTTTGATTGAAAAATTTACAAAAATCGCTGAAAAATAGCCTAAACGTCGAGATAGCCCCAAATATTATAGGTCAAAAGAAGCGTCTCGTCGAGAGGAATCGAACGGCGCCGCGCGGCGTCCCTCTAGCTATTACCGTTCTCGAGATATGGGCGTTCAAAGTTTGAGATCTTGAAAACGACCGCGAGGTGACACTAGAAGCGCCTTCCGGCGGGGAATCCGAATGGCGAGGAGCGCGCTTCGATATCTCTACCCGTTTCGAGATATTTGAGGTCAAAGTTTTGAAAAATTAAAACGCCGCTAGAGCCTTCTAATCATTGATCCATCAGACGCGCATTTTTGACGGTGCGAATCGTAATGGTGAAAAGCGCGATCCGATATCTCTAACCGTTTCCGAGATATTTGAGTTAAAGTTTTTAAGATGAAAATCGCCGCTAGAGCCTTTTCGTATAGGTCCATCAGAAGCGCATTTTATCGGGGAATCGACGCGCAGAAAACCGGAACTCGATATCTCTACCGTTCTCGACGATATTCGCAAAAATGTGTAAAACTCGTTAAATTTCCTTATTTTTCGACTAAAATTCTTAATTTGCGAGCGAACTACCGTTCCGATTGCGTTTAGCGGCGTCCAGCGTGTTCCCTGGTCGCGCGGATCTTTTGAGCACCAGCAGAACGCCCTAGCTACTGCTTCCGGAGTTATGTTGAGGGACGAAAAAACACGCGTTTTCTTGGGCCCTATTTATTACCCAGGCACATATACTGCTATTTCGGGCCGAACGAAGGCGCCGAAACCCTAACGTATTATATACTGTCGGACGGCGTATTTCGCGAGGTATTCATATTTGAAAGCGGCGTGGCGCTGCGGGTCTCCGATTCCGGAGATTATGGGCAAAAAACCGGAATTTTGATGGAAAATTTAAGCAAAGAATCGCGAAAATAGCTAAACGTCGAGATAGCCCAACTATTATATGGTGCAAAAGAAGCGGTCTGCGTCGAGAGGAATCGAACGGCGCCGCGCGCGTCCCTCTAGCTATTACGGTTCTCGAGATATGGGCGTTCCAAGTTTGAACTTGAAACGACCACGAGGTGACCACTAGAAGCGCCTTCCGACGGGGATCGAATGGCGAGGAGCGCGCTTCGATATCTCTACCGTTTCCGAGAATTTTGAGGCAAAGTTTTTGAAAAAATTAAAACGCCGCTAGAGCCTTCTAATATGATCCATCAGACGCCATTTTTGACGCGAATCGAATGGTGAAAAGCGCGATCCGATATCTCTAACCGTTTCCGAGATATTTGAGGTTAAAGTTTTTTAAGATGAAAATTCGCCGCTAGAGCCTTTTCGTATAGTCCATCAGAAGCGTTTTTTCGGGGGAATCGAACGCAGAAAACCGAACCGATATCTCTAACCGTTCTCGAGATATTCGCAAAATTGTGTAAAAATCGTTAATTTCCTATTTTTTCGGCCTAAAATCTTAATTTGCGAGCGAACTTACCGTTCCGATTCGGTTCTAGCGGCGTCCAGCGTGTTCCCTGGTCGACGCCGGATCTTTTGAGACCAAGCAGAACGCCCTGCTACTGCCGTCCGGGAGTTATGTTGAAGAGACGAAAAAAACACGCGTTTCTTGGCCTATTATTACCCAGGCAGCATATACCTGCTATTGTGGGCCGACGAAGGCGCCGAACCCTAACGTATTATTATCTGTCGGACGCGTATTTCGACGAGGATTCCATATTTAAAGCGCGTGCGCTAGCGGTCTCCGTTCCGGAGATATGGGCAAAAAACCGGAATTTTGATGGAAATTTAAGCAATGTCGCTGAAAAATAGCCTAAACGTCGAGATAGCCCAACATATTTATAGGTCAAAAGAAGCGTCTCGTCCGAGAGGAATCGAACGGCGCCGCTGGCCGTCCCTCTAGCTATTACCGTTCTCGAGATATGGGCGTTCAAAGTTTGAAACTTTGGAAACGACCGCGAGGTGACGCTACTAGAAGCGCCTTCCGACGGGGAATGGACTGGCGAGGAGCGCGGCTGATTCTCTACCCGTTTCCGAGATATTGAGGTCAAAGTTTTGAAAAATTAAAACGCGGCTAGAGCCTTCGTAATATGATCCATCAGACGCGCATTTTTGACGGCGAATCGAATGGTGAAAAGCGCGATCCGATATCTCTAACGTTTCGGAGATATTGAGGTTAAAGTTTTTAAGATGAAAATCGGCGCTAGAGCCTTTTCGTATAGTCCATCAAAGCGCATTTTATCGGGGAATCGAACGCAGAAAACCGGAACTTCGATATCTCTAACCGTTCTCGAGATATTCGCAAAAGTGTAAAAATCGTTTAATTTTCCTTATTTTCGACGCTTAAAATTCTTTAATTTGCGAGCGAACTACGGTTCGGATTCGGTTCTAGCGGGTCCAGCGTGTTCCCCTGGTCACGCCGGATCTTTTGAGACCAAGCAGAACGCCCTAGCTACTGCCGTTCCGGATTATGTTGAAGAGACGAAAAAAACACGCGTTTCTTGGGCTCTTTATTACCCAGGCACATCTATACCTGCTATTTCGGGCCGAACGAAGGCGCCGAAACCCTAACGTATTATATACTTCGGACGCGTATTTTCGACGAGGATTCCATATTTGAAAGCGCCGTGGCGCTAGCGTCTCCGTTCCGGAGATATGGGCAAAAAAACCGGATTTTGATTGGAAAAATTTTAAGCAAAAATCGCTGAAAAATAGTCTAAACGTTCGAGATAGCCCCAACATATTATAGGTCAAAGAAGCGGTCTCGTCGAGAGGAATCGAACGGCGCCGCGCGCGTCCTCTAGCTATTACCGTTCTCGAGATATGGGCGTTCAAAGTTTGAAACTTTGAAAACGACCGCGAGGTGACCACTAGAGCGCTTCCGACGGGAATCGAATGCGAGGAGCGCGCTTCGGATATCTCTACCCGTTTCCTAGATATTTTGAGGTCAAAGTTTTTGAAAATTTAAAACGCCGCTAGAGCCTTCTAATAGATCCATCAGACGCGCATTTTGACGGGAATTCGAGTGGTGAAAAGCGCGATCCGATGATCTTCTAACCGTTTTTCGAGATATTGAGGTTAAACGTTTTTTAAGATGTAAAATCGCCGCTAGTGCCTTTTCGTAGTCCATCAGAAGCGCATTTTATCGGGGAATCGAACGCAGAAAACCGGAACTCGATATTCTAACCGTTCTCGCAGCTATTCGCAAAAATGTGTAAAAATCGTTAAATTTCCTTATTTTTCGACCTAAAATATCTTAATTTGCGAGCGAACTACCGTTCCGATTGGTTCTAGCGGCGTCCAGCGTGTCCCCTGGTCGCGCCGGATCTTTTGAGACCAAGCAGAAGCGCCTAGCTACTGCTGTTCCGGAGTTATGTTGAAGAGACGAAAAAACACGCGTTTCTTGGGCCTTTTATTACCCGGCAATATACCTGCATTTCGGGCCGGAACGAAGGCGCCGAAACCCTAACGTATTATATACTGTCGGCACGCGATTTCGACGAGGATTTCATATTTGAAAGCGCGTGGCGCTAGCGTGTCTCGTTCCGGAGATATGGGCAAAAAACCGGAATTTTGATGGAAAATTTAAGCAAAAATCGCTGATAGATAGCCTAAACGTCAAGATAGCCCCAACATATTATAGGTCAAAAGAAGCGTCTCGTCGAGAGGAATCGAACGGCGCCCGCGGCGCGTCCCTCTAGCTATCACCGTTCTCGAGATATGGGCGGTCAAAGTTGAACTTGAAAACGACCGCGAGGTGACCACTAGAAGCGCCTTCCACGGGATCGAATGGCGGGAGCGCGGCTCGATATCTCTACCGTTTCCGAGATTTTGAGGTCAAAGTTTTTGAAAATTAAAACGCCGGCTAGAGCCTTCTAATATGATCCATCAGACGCGCATTTTGACGGCGAATCGACATGGTGAAAAGCGCGATCCGATATCTCTAACGTTTCGAGATATTTGAAGGTTCAAGTTTTTAAGATGAAAAATCGCCGCTAGAGCCTTTTTCGTAAGTCCATCAGAAGCGCATTTATCGGGGAATCGAACGCAGAAAACCGGGAACTCGATGATCTCTAGACCGGTTCTCGAGATATTCGCAAAAAAGGTGTGTAAAAAATCGTTAAATTTCTTATTTTTCGAACCTAAAATTCTTATTTGCGAGCGAACTACCGTTCGATTCTGGTTCTAGCGGCGTCCTGCGTGTTCCGCTGGTGCGCCGGATCTTTTTGAGACCAAGCAGAACGCCCTAGCTCCTGCGTTCCGGAGTTATGTTGAAGAGACGGAAAGAAACACGCTTTCTTGGGCCTATTTATTAACCCAGGCACATTTACCTGCTATTTCGGGGCCGAACGAAGGCGCCGAAACCCTACGTATTTATAACTGTCTCGGACGCGTATTTCGACGAGGATTCATATTTGAAAGCGCCGTGGCGCTAGCGGTCTCCGTTCCGGAGATATGGGCAAAAAGTCCGAATTTTGATGGAAAATTTAAGCAAAAATCGCTGAAAAATAGCCTAAACCGTCGAGATAGCCAACATATTATTAGGTCAAAAGAAGCGTCTCGTCGAGAGGAATCGAACGGCGCCGCGCGCGTCCCTCTAGCTATTACCGGTTCTCGAGATATGGGCGTTCAAGTTTGAAACTTTTGAAAACGACCGCGAGTGACCACTTAAGAAGCGCCTTCCGACGGGGATCGAATGGCGAGGAGCGCGCTTCGATATCTCTACCGTTTCGAGATATTTGAGGTCAAAGTTTTGAAAAAATTTAAACGGCCGCATAGCCTTCTAATATGATCCATCAGACGCGGCATTTTGACGGCGAATTGAATGGTGAAAAGCGCGATCCGATATCTCTAACGGTTTCCGAGATATTTGAGGTTAAAGTTTTTAAGATGAAAATCGCCGCTAGCGGCTTTTCGTATAGTCCATCAGAAGCGCATTTTTATCGGGGGATCGAACGCAGAGAAACCGGAACTCGATATCTCTAACCGTTCTCGGAGATATCCGCAAAAATGTGTAAAAATCGTTAATTTCCTTTTTTTCGACCTAAAATTCTTAATTTCGCGAGCGAACTCGTCCGTATTCGGTTCTAGCGGCTCCAGCGTGTTCCCCTGGTCGCGCCGGATCTTTTGAGACCAAGCAGGAACGCCCTAGCTACTGCCGTTCCGGAGTTATGTTGAAGAGACCGAAAAAAACACGCGTTTCTTGTGCCTATTTATTACCCAGGCACATTATACCTGCTTATTTCGGTGCCGAAGAAGCGCCGAAACCCTAAACGTATTATATACTGTCGGACGCGTATTTCGACGAGGATTCCATATTTGAAGAGCGCCGTGGCGCTAGCGGTCTCCGTTCCGGAGATATGGGCAAAAAACCGGAATTTTGATGGAAAATTTAAGCAAAAATCGCTTTGAAAATAGCTAAAACGTCGAGATATGCCCCAACATATTATAGGTCAAAAGAAGCGTCTCGTCGAGAGGAATCGAACGGCGCCGCGCGCGTCCCTCTAGCTATTACCGTTCTCGAGATATGGGCGTTCAAAGTTTGCAACTTGAAAACGACGCGAGGTGACCACTAGAAGCGCCTTCCGACGGGGAATCGAATGGCGAGTGAGCGCGCCTCGATATCTCTACCCGGTTTCCGAGATATTTGAGTTCAAAGTTTTGAAAATTTTAACACGCCGCTAGAGCCTCTAATATGATCCATCAGTCGCGCATTTTGACGGCGATCGAATGGTGAAAAGCGGGATCCGATATCTCTAACCGTTTGCGAGATATTGAGGTTAAAGTTTTAAGATGAAAATCGCCGCTAGAGCCTTTTCGTTATAGTCCATCAGAAGCGCATTTTATCGGGGAATCGAACGCAGAAAACCGGAACTCGATATCTCTAACCGTTCTCGAGATATTCGCAAAAATTGTGTAAAAATCGTTAAATTGCTTATTTTCGACCTAAAATTCTTAATTTGCGAGCGAACTACCGTTCCGATTCGGGTTTAGCGGCGTTCCAGCGTGTTGCCCTGGTCACGCGGATCTTTTGGGAGACCAAGCAGAACGCCCTAGCTACTGCCGTTTCGGATGTTATGTTGAAGTGACGAAAAAAACACGCCGTTCTTGGGCCTAATTTATTACCCAGGCACATATACCTGCTATTCTTGGGCCGGACGAAGGC
This sequence comes from Protaetia brevitarsis, assembly GCA_004143645.1. NCBI lineage: Eukaryota > Metazoa > Arthropoda > Insecta > Coleoptera > Scarabaeidae > Protaetia > Protaetia brevitarsis. The sequence continues at coordinate 200,441 of RXPK01000559.1, read as the reverse complement.
GCCGAAACCCTACGTATTATAATACTGTCGGACGCGTATTTCGACGAGGATTTCCATATTTGACAGCGCCGTGGCGCTAGCGGTCTCCGTCCGGAATATTGGGCAAAAAACCGGAATTTTGGATGGAGAAATTTAAGCAAAAATCGCTGAAAAATAGCCTAAACGTCGAGATAGCCGCAACATATTTAGTAGGTCAAATAGAGCGTCTCGTCGAGAGGAATCGAACGGCGCCCGCGCGATCCCTCTAGCTATTACCTGTTCTCGAGATATGGGCGTTCAAAGTTTGAAACTTGAAAACGACCGCTGAGGTGACCACTAGAAGCGCTTCCGACGGGGAATCGAATGCGAGGAGCGCGCTTCGATATCTCTACCCGTTTCCGAGTATTTTGAGGTCAAAGTTTTGAAAAAATTAAAACGCCGCTAGAGCCTTCTAATTGATCCATCAGACGCGCATTTTGACGGCGAATCGAATGGTGAAAAGCGCGATCCGTATCTCTAACCGTTTTCCGAGATATTTGAGGTTAAAGTTTTTAAGCATGAAAATCGCCGCTAGAGCCTTTTCTGTATAGTCCATCAGAAGCGCATTTTATCGGGGAATCGAACGCAGAAAACCGGAACTCGATATCTCTAACCGTTTCGAGGTATCCGCAAAAATGGTGTAAACAATCGTTTATTTTCTTATTTTCGACCATAAATTCTTAATTTGCGGCGGCGAACTACGGTCCGATTCGGTTTCTAGCGGCGTCCAGCGTGTTCCCTGGTCGCGCGGATCTTTTGAGCCAAGCAGAACGCCCTAGCTAGCTGCCGGTTCCGGAGTTATGTTGAAGAGACGAAAAAACACGCGTTTCTTGGGCTATTTATTACCCAGGCAGATATACCTGCTATTTCGGGCGAACGAAGGCGCCGAAACCCTAACGTATTATTACTGTCGGCGCGTATTTCGACGAGGATTTCCATATTTGAAAGCGCCGTGGCGCTAGCGGTCTCCGTTCGGAGATATGGGCAAAAAACCGGAATTTTGATGGAAAATTTAAGCAAAAATCGCTGAAAAATAGCCTTAAACGTCGAGATAGCCCAACAATATTATAGGTCAAAAAGAAGCGTCTCGTCGAGAGGAATCGAACGGCGCCGCGGCGCGTCCCTCTAGCTATTACGCGTTCTCGAGATAATGGGCGTTCAAAGTTTAAACTTGAAAACGACCGCGAGGTGACCTACTAGAAGCGCCTTCCGACGGGAATCGAATGGCGCGGAGCGCGCTTCGATATCCTCTACCCGTTTCCGAGATATTTGAGGTCAAAGTTTTGAAAAATTAAAACGCCCGCTAGAGCCTTCTAATATTGATCCATCAGACGCGCATTTTGACGGCGATCGAATGGTGAAAGCGCGATCCGATATCTCTAACCGTTTTCGAGATATTGAGGTTAAGTTTTTAAGATGAAAATCGCCCGCTAGAGCTTTACGGATAGTCTCATCAGAAGCGCATTTTATCGGGGAAGTCGAACGCAGGAAAACCGGAACTCGATATCTCTAACCGTTCTCGAGATATTCGCAAAAATGTGTAAAATCGTTAAATTTCCTTATTTTTCGACCTAAAATTCTTAATTTGCGAGCGAACTACGTTCTCGATCGGTTTCTAGCGGCGTCCAGCGTGTTCCCCTGGTCGCGCCGGATCTTTTGAGACCAAGCAGACGCCCTAGCTACTGCCGTTCGGAGTTATGTTGAAAGAGACGAAAAAAACACGCGTTTCTTGGGCCTATTTATTACCCAGGCACATATACCTGCTATTTCGGGCCGAAAGAAGGCGCCGAACCCTAACGTATTTATATTACTGTCGGACGCGTATTTCGACCGAGGATTCATATTTGAAAGCGCCGTGGCGCTAGCGGTCTCCGTTCCGGAGATATGGGCAAAAAACCGGAATTTTGATGGAAAATTTAAGCAAAAATCGCTGAAAAATAGCTAAAGTCGAGATAGCCCAACATATTATAGGTCAAAAGAAGCGTCTCGTCGAGAGGAATCGAACGGCGCCGCGCGCGTCCCTCTAGCTATTACCGTTCTCGAGATATGGGCGTTCAAAGTTTGAAACTTGAAAACGACCGCGAGGTGACCACTAGAAGCGCCTTCCGACGGGGAATCGAATGGCGAGGAGCGCGCTTCGATATCTCTACCCGTTTCCGAGATATTTGAGGTCAAAGTTTTGAAAAATTAAAACGCCGCTAGAGCCTTCTAATATGATCCATCAGACGCGCATTTTGACGGCGAATCGAATGGTGAAAAGCGCGATCCGATATCTCTAACCGTTTCGAGATATTTGAGGTTAAAGTTTTTAAGATGGAAAATCGCCGCTAGAGCCTTTTCGTATAGTCCATCAGAAGCGCATTTTATCGGGGAATCGAACGCAGAAAACGGAACTCGATATCTCTAACCGTTCTCGAGATATTCGCAAAAATGTGTAAAAATCGTTAAATTTCTTATTTTTCGACCTAAAATTCTTAATTTGCGAGCGAACTACCGTTCCGATTCGGTTCTAGCGGCGTCCAGCGTGTTCCCCTGGTCGCGCCGGATCTTTTGAGACCAAGCAGAACGCCCTAGCTACTGCCGTTCCGGAGTTATGTTGAAGAGACGAAAAAAACACGCGTTTCTTGGGCCTATTTATTACCCAGGCACATATACCTGCTATTTCGGGCCGAACGAAGGCGCCGAAACCCTAACGTATTATATACTGTCGGACGCGTATTTCGACGAGGATTCCATATTTGAAAGCGCCGTGGCGCTAGCGGTCTCCGTTCCGGAGATATGGGCAAAAAACCGGAATTTTGATGGAAAATTTAAGCAAAAATCGCTGAAAAATAGCCTAACGTCGAGATAGCCCCAACATATTATAGGTCAAAAGAAGCGTCTCGTCGAGAGGAATCGAACGGCGCCGCGCGCGTCCCTCTAGCTATTACCGTTCTCGAGATATGGGCGTTCAAAGTTTGAAACTTGAAAACGACCGCGAGGTGACCACTAGAAGCGCCTTCCGACGGGGAATCGAATGGCGAGGAGCGCGCCTCGATATCTCTACCCGTTTCCGAGATATTTGAGGTCAAAGTTTGAAAAATTAAAACGCCGCTAGAGCCTTCTAATATGATCCATCAGACGCGCATTTTGACGGCGAATCGAATGGTGAAAAGCGCGATCCGATATCTCTAACCGTTTCCGAGATATTTGAGGTTAAAGTTTTTAAGATGAAAATCGCCGCTAGAGCCTTTTCGTATAGTCCATCAGAAGCGCATTTTATCGGGGAATCGAACGCAGAAACCCGGAACTCGATATCTCTAACCGTTCTCCGAGATATCCGCAAAATGTGTAAAAATCGTTAAATTTCCTTATTTTTCGACCTAAAATCTTAATTTGCGAGCGAACTACCGTCTCGATTCGGTTCTAGCGGCGTCCAGCGTGTTCCCCTGGTCGCGCCGGATCTTTTGAGACCAAGCAGAACGCCTAGCTACTGCCGTTCCGGAGTTATGTTTGAGAACGAACAAAAACACGCGTTTCTTGGGCCTATTTATTACCCAGGCACATATACCTGCTATTTCGGGCCGAACGAAGGCGCCGAAACCCTAACGTATTATATACTGTCGGACGCGTATTTCGACGAGGATTCCATATTTGAAAGCGCCGTGGCGCTAGCGGTCTCCGTTCCGGAGATATGGGCAAAAAACCGGAATTTTGATGGAAAATTTAAGCAAAAATCGCTGAAAAATAGCCTAAACGTCGAGATAGCCCCAACATATTATAGGTCAAAGAGCGTCTCGGTCGAGAGGAATCGAACGGCGCCGCGCGCGTCCCTCTAGCTATTACCGTTCTCGAGATATGGGCGTTCAAAGTTTGAAACTTGAAAACGACCGCGAGGTGACCACTAGAAGCGCCTTCCGACGGGGATCGAAATGGCGAGGAGCGCGCTTCGATATCTCTACCCGTTTCCGAGATATTTGAGGTCAAAGTTTTGAAAAATTAAAACGCCGCTAGAGCTTCTAATATGATCCATCAGACGCGCATTTTACGGCGAATCGAATGGTGAAAAGCGCGATCCGATATCTCTAACCGTTTCCGAGATATTTGAGGTTAAAGTTTTTAAGATGAAAATCGCCGCTAGAGCCTTTTCGTATAGTCCATCAGAAGCGCATTTTATCGGGGAATCGAACGCAGAAAACCGGAACTCGATATCTCTAACCGTTCTCGAGATATTCGCAAAAATGTGTAAAAATCGTTAAATTTCCTTATTTTTCGACCTAAAATTCTTAATTTGCGAGCGAACTACCGTTCCGATTCGGTTCTAGCGGCGTCCAGCGTGTTCCCCTGGTCGCGCCGGATCTTTTGAGACCAAGCAGAACGCCCTAGCTACTGCCGTTCCGGAGTTATGTTGAAGAGACGAAAAAAACACGCGTTTCTTGGGCCTATTTATTACCCAGGCACATATACCTGCTATTTCGGGCCGAACGAAGGCGCCGAAACCCTAACGTATTATATACTGTCGGACGCGTATTTCGACGAGGATTCCATATTTGAAAGCGCCGTGGCGCTAGCGGTCTCCGTTCCGGAGATATGGGCAAAAAACCGGAATTTTGATGGAAAATTTAAGCAAAAATCGCTGAAAAATAGCCTAAACGTCGAGATAGCCCCAACATATTATAGGTCAAAAGAAGCGTCTCGTCGAGAGGAATCGAACGGCGCCGCGCGCGTCCCTCTAGCTATTACCGTTCTCGAGATATGGGCTTCAAAGTTTGAAAACTTGAAAACGACGCGCGAGGTGACCACTAGAAGCGCCTTCCGACGGGGAATCGAATGGCGAGGAGCGCGCTTCGATATCTCTACCCGTTTCCGAGATATTTGAGGTCAAAGTTTTGAAAAATTAAAACGCCGCTAGAGCCTTCTAATATGATCCATCAGACGCGCATTTTGACGGCGAATCGAATGGTGAAAAGCGCGATCCGATATCTCTAACCGTTTCCGAGATATTTGAGGTTAAAGTTTTTAAGATGAAAATCGCCGCTAGAGCCTTTTCGTATAGTCCATCAGAAGCGCATTTTATCGGGGAATCGAACGCAGAAAACCGGAACTCGATATCTCTAACCGTTCTCGAGATATTCGCAAAAATGTGTAAAAATCGTTAAATTTCCTTATTTTTCGACCTAAAATTCTTAATTTGCGAAGCGAACTACCGTTCGATTCGGTTCTAAGCGGCGTCCAGCGTGTTCCCTGGTCGCGCCGGATCTTTTGAGACCAAGCAGAACGCCCTAGCTACTGCCGTTCGGAGTTATGTTGAAGAGACGAAAAAAACACGCGTTTCTTGGGCCTATTTCTTACCCAGGCACATATACCTGCTATTTCGGGCCGAACGAAGACGGCCGAAACCCTAACGTATTATATACTGTCGGACGCGTATTTCGACGAGGATTCCATTTTGAAAGCGCGTGGCGCTAGCGGTCTCCGTTCCGGAGATATGGGCAAAAACGGAATTTTGATGGAAATTTAAGCAAAAATCGCTGAAAAATAGCCTAAACGTCGAGATAGCCCAACATATTTTATAGGTCAAAGAAGCGTCTCATCGAGAGGAATCGAACGGCACGCGCGGCGTCCCTCTAGCTATTACCGTTCTCGAGATATGGGCGTTCAAAGTTTGAAACTTGAAAACGACCGCGAGGTGACCACTAGAAGCGCCTTCCGACGGGGAATCGAATGGCGAGGAGCGCGCTTCGATATCTCTACCCGTTTCCGAGATATTTGAGGTCAAAGTTTTGAAAAATTAAAACGCCGCTAGAGCCTTCTAATATGATCCATCAGACGCGCATTTTGACGGCGAATCGAATGGTGAAAAGCGCGATCCGATATCTCTAACCGTTTCCGAGATATTTGAGGTTAAAGTTTTTAAGATGAAAATCGCCGCTAGAGCCTTTTCGGATAGTCCATCAGAAGCGCATTTTATCGGGGAATCGAACGCAGAAAACCGGAACTCGATATCTCTAACCGTTCTCGAGATATTCGCAAAATGTGTAAAATCGTTAAATTTCCTTATTTTTCGACCTAAAATTCTTAATTTGCGAGCGAACTACCGTTCCGATTCGGTTCTAGCGGCGTCCAGCATGTTCCCCTGGTCGCGCCGGATCTTTTGAGACCAAGCTGAACGCCCTAGCTACTGTCGTTCTGGAGTTATGTTAAAAAAACGAAAAAAACACGCATTTCTTGGCCGTTTTCCTTATTCTGGGACACGAGATAGCGTAGAAAATGTAATATGAAATAACAACGCCTTAAGATTTATAAATGATGTCGCGAATGACGAAAGAGAAACAAAATAGATAAAGCAAAAACACAATTTAAGATTGGGTTTTTTCGTGCATCAGGGTTAGCTTTTAGCTACAACAAAAGTGTTTAATACCCTGAAATCTCAGCCATTGAAACAGTCCTTACAATATCTACTTTGCTTTATGCATACCAGCTACTAACGGCACTCTTGGCCAGTATAATTAGGCTGGTACTTATCTACATTAAATTTTTATGCAGCAAAGTGATCACAACAACATATTTAGAGCATGTAAGTCGTACCTAACGATAACTCTATCCGCTTTTAACCAGTTCCACTACGGGGATTTACTTTTTATTAGAGTCGAGCCCGCATTATACAAACAAATAAACCATTCTATCTATCTATCGTAAGCACATACTTGCTCACTATTTGTTTGTGCAGTGCATTTTCTGTATTTATAAATATATGTTGGCGATGCAGTTCGGTTGGTATTTTTCCAAATTGTTTGACAATGATTCTTATCACTTTATGTAACAGCAATGGTGAAAATATATAGCCCCACACCGAATGTTTGCTTTCGTGATTAGAAGTCAGTTGGACAGTAATATTACTGGATGTATCAATAAAGAGACATTTCGATTAAGAGATGTTAGGTGAAAATATGTCTGTTGGTGTATTAATTTTCACTTGTACGCATGTAAGTTGTTGTACAGTTAATGAATTAAGTTTATGGACACTTCTCTAATACCTAGGCAACACAAATTACAGTTACGATTGAGAATATTAGTACTTCTCTTTCACGTTCGCTTAAACCTATGCGGAAACACGTTTTTGCTAGATCGATGTATTATAGTCTAGTGATGGCTTGCTATGAAGCAAAATATTATCACAAGAGACAGAAATAAATATATTGACATATTTTCAGGTAAATTCAAATAATTCTGTAAGGAATTTGTCCAGAGAATCAGGTATTTCTCGCATAATATGATCCATAAAATTTTGAAAAAAAAAAAATAAATATGTTGCCTGTTCAAACTCTACTTTTGGGTGACTATCAAAAGCTGTGTTCGCAGAGGAATCACAAACTAGTCAGAGCCAATACATATATCGTGAAATCAGTCAGAAAACTGTTTCGGATTTCTTTGAGCCAATAGAATCGCGTCTGACTAGTTTGTGATTCCTCTGCGAACACAGCTAATGACGATTAACTTTTGTTCAATGATTTATTAATGCTTTTAAAGAAAATCACAATTTCTTTAGGCACGTTTTACGGAGTGATGAATCCAACTTTTCTAATCGCGGGCTGTTCAATAAAAGAAATAATCATTACTGGAGTCGTGAAAATCCATTTGTTGATTCCCCAACATCGATTCAGTTTAAATGTTTGGTGTGGTATAATCGGATCCCGAATTCTTGGGCCATTTTTCTATCGGGGTTCTTTAACAGGAGAAAGATATGTGGCATTATTGACAGAAATTTTAGAAAATTTTCTGGATGAATTAAATTTGGTATAACAGACAGATTATTTACTTTCAACAAGATGGACACAAGTGAGTTATTGGAAAGATTATTTGGAAATAGGTGGATTGGCACAAATGGTCCTATTCAGTGGCCCGCGCCTTCACTTGACATGACGCCATTAGATTTCTTCTTGTGGGGAGCAGTCAAAAATCAAGTGTACGAACATAGATATCCCTACAACAGTGGATAAACTTCCGGAAAGAATTTCCAACATCATTGACGAGTTGAATTTTAGGAGCTATTCGTAATGTTCACAGAAGATTGATAAAATATATTAAAATGGAAGGGGAAGTGTCTTTGAACATTTAATTTGAGTAATTTTCTTGACTATTTTTGTATTTATTTTTATTTGTTTATTAAATTAAAAGCTTTAATGAATAGAAATGAAAGATATCAACACCCTGTATAGTATACCGAGAGTGCTATAAAGTTGAAAATATTTTCCTTAAATAGACCACAGTGGGCCATGCCTACACTGCAAGTTTCAAAATCAATTTTCTGCCAGAAGTTCAAAAAAATCTAATGCCCCAGTCGGTGGGACAGCCTGTATAATAATAAATTATGTTTATGTGTAATAGAATTACGTTTAAAATAAAAAAAATTTTCTCAGTGTAGTAATAAATAGATATACTATACAGTGAGGACGCGTGGATTGGAACAAATTCATTTAAAATTCAGGAGTTTGTTTTTTAGAAAAACGCTCGGACACGTCAATTGTTATTTTTGGCTGCAGGTTTTTTATGATAAATTCCTATATACAGTGTGGCCCAAAAAATAAGTTCGACGACCAACTAAATTTTCTTAAATGAAAACACCTATTTTTTATTTCATTTTTGAATTCTGCATTAAATTCCAAGAATGTTTTATGTACCATGTCCTATACCTAAACTCAACAATTTTCGAAAAAATTGCGATTTATTTTTTTCAAAATTTTTGAGGACATGCGGATTGGAACAAATTAATTTAAAATTCAGAGGTTTGTTTTTTGGAAAAACGCTCGGACACATGAGTTTTTACTTCTGGCTGAAGTTTTTTTTTCATGGTACATTCATGCATACAGTGTGAGCCAAAAATAAGTGACGACTACCAACTAATCTTTTTAAATGAAAACACGTTTTTTTATTTCTTTTTTGAATTCTGCATTCAAATCCAGATATGTTTCTTGTATTAGGTCCCATACCTAAATTCAATTATCGAGCAATTTACGATTGATTTTTTTCAAAATTTGTGAGGACGCGTGACTTAGAGCAAATTCAAATTAAATCTTCAAATTGTTGACTATTAACTTCCGGCAAGTCCATATTCAGTTTCTTGTAACACTTTAGTTAAAGTTTGCGGCTGGATTTGTTCTATTTCGACTCTAATTCTATTCTTTAGTTCTTCAATATTTTCTCGTTTATTGAGGTATACTTTGTATTTCAGATAACTCCACAGATAAAAATCTAATAGGGTTAGGTCTGGAGACCCAGCCGGCCATTCTCTCTTCCAATTCATCTGTTTGGGAAAATATTATGTAGGTAATCTAGTGTGGAGGCGCTCCCTCCTATTGGAAGCATATCGAATCTTCCGGTACATTTGGGTTCTCTCAATTCGGGGAAAGTGCATTTGAACTTGGTATTACGGAATTTTGTAGCAGATTTAAATAATTTTCAGAATTAAGTGTTCTCTCAGTAAAAATGGGGCCAATAATTTAGGTACCCGCAATTCCGGCCCATACATTTACTTTTTAAGGGAATTGCATACGAGTTTCCATACTCCAGTATGGGTTTTCTGGTGCCCAATATAGACAATTTTGCGTGTTTAACAAACCATTCAAACAAAATGTTGCTTCGTCAATAAAAACTATCTTACTCAAAAAGTGTGGGTTGGCATTGCATCTATCCATGATTATTTCGCAAAATTCTAATCTGCGGTTGAGATCATCTTCAATAAGTTCCCGAACTAAATGTATTTTGTATGGGTGCTACTTGTGCTTGTGTAAGTATTTTAGAACAGAAGGTTTACAGACTGGCTGGTCTACAGCTACTTGTCAAATTGCTTTTTGCGGATTTTCTTTTAAAGCGAGTAAAATATTTAATTGTATGTCCTGTGGAACTGGAAGATGGTTGGTTTTATTGGTGGTCTCTTACGTGACCCAGGTCTCTAAACTTTTTTTCTACCTTACTAACTAGCGATCGTATAATAGGCATCTCATAGGGTACTTATTTTTAAACAATTCGCAAACTTGAGCTTGTATGCGGGTCCTGTCGCTATATCGTACCATCATCAAAATTTCAATTCGTTGTTTCTGAGTTAAACGTGCTATTCATTCAAATTTTGCAACTGCACTTGACAATTACATACTTACTTGAAGTTGACAAGTGGCAAGTCAACTATCGAAAATACCAAAATTAAAAGAAAACGAAATAAATACACGGTGGAATGTTTGGCTCGATACAAAAAAATCACCAGAAATATGGTCTTAATTAATTCAATTATAAATTTCTCGATAACTGTTACGTTTAGGTATAGGAAATGGTACATGAAACATACTTAGAATTCGATGCAGAATTCAAAAAGGATATTAAAAATAGATGTTTCCATTTGAAAGAATGTAGTTGGTAGTGATGACTGATTTTTTTGGGCCACACTGTATATATAAATTTACGGTAAAAAAAACCGCAGCTGAAAACAAAAATCGACGTACCCCAGCGTTTTTCAAAAAAAACAAATCCCTGAATTTTAAATGAATTTGTTCCAACCCACGCGTCCTCACTGTATAATTTATAATGTTTACAACTTAATTAATTAACGGAATGTGTAAATTGTATATAAGCAATAAAGAAATTCATACAATGTACCACGGTTAGCAATATGATAATCCAGTTTATATACAGGGTTATTATTGTATAGCACTTTTTAAAAAAAGGGGTAAAAGATATACATGAGCAACGCCTATATACAAAAAATTACACGGTTCTAAGTACACGGAGTACCGAGAAAATATTTTTTCTCTATTGGAGTCCGGCCCTGACTCATTTAGCATACCGGTGAACCATCGCTACACTTTGAACGTTGGGATTACATTTAGTGTGCACTTGCTATTCGCAGTGGAAGCATGCGTTTGCAATGGCAGCGTATAGATTTGAAACACGCTACATAAAGTTAACAATCATACATTAGTTTTATTGCAAACATAATAAGTTTATTTTAAAACAAATTTAACCTTTAAAATGTACTACTATTTTACGTGATACACGAGTTCATGGCAAAAGCACATCATAAAAAAAAAAACACCTGACTGCTTTGTTTGCATTCGGGTGCTTCCGTCTTATCTGAGTTTAAATCTTGTGTAAATAACATCTGCTTTGAATGAATTCACTATGCCTAGCATTTAATTTTTTCGATGTTTACTTACAGATGGTTGAAATTCATTTCCTGTCAGATTTATGTGTATTGTGTATACAAATGGTAAACACAGATGTGGGCCGTTTTAACTACATTTTGGGCCCTAAAATTTGGAAAATTACAACATGCACATAGAACCGTAATTTTTTGTATATAGGCATTGTTCATGTATATCTTTTACCCCTTTTTTTTAAAAAGTGCTATACAATAATAACCCTGTATAATATGAACTTACTTTATTATATCTTATAAAAACTTCTATAATCACTTTAGTATGTACACTAGCGACACTTTCTAATTGTACGACCTACAGGGTAAAATAGAGCCCATATCTTTAACGTGGATAGTAGACGGATTTATGCAGTAACTGGCCGCTTCGAAATATGTAAACACAGATGTGGGTCTCTCTGTCGGTTATTTAAAAAAGCTTAGACTGGATTTTAATGTGCGAAGTTGAATGCATCTCTTATGTATTTGTTATCTTTGCGTAGGAATAAATTTATTTGATGTTTGACGTATTTCGAATAGCTGTAGTGTTATTAATGGTTTTAAAGGTATTTTCATTTTACAGTTGAACTATGACTAGGAACTAAACCAAGGCATGTTAATTATAAATAAATAGCAATATCAATGGGTTTATTACTTTTATTCATTTTATACGTATGCAAATAATAATGACACTATCAAAATGGATCGCATGAAGACATTTAAAGTATTTAGCTATACTGAAATCAGTAAAGCACACCTCCGTTATGAATGAAACACTTTTTTCAATATTACTGAACACATGAAAAAAGTGTTTCATTCAATCTAGTTAATGCATTAACTAGATTGCGACAGCCCCTATGCAAGATATTAAACAATATAGTAATAAGGATTATTACTACTTCCACTTTTCGTGAAGTGGGTGTTGCGCCAATTAATTTATTAAATGCAGAGAAATTTGTACTAATTTCGTTATTGACAGAAATGCATGTTTTGTTTTCCCTGCAGCGTTACCCAAATATGCTTATATTTTTAATCTAATTAATGTCATGATGATTCATATCATTTTTTTTAACTCGCTCCGGCTTCCTTCTTTAACATTAAATAATAAAGGAGATATGGCGAGGATGCATTCAAAACCATGATTTTTATATCAGATTATCAGATATTAGAAGGAAAAGCTCTACACTCGTCAGAAATATTTTTTATTAGTTATAGTAATGGTATGTTTCCATTAATATTATAATAGCAAGATAAAATAATATTTCGATTATAAATTCCCTAGTTTCAAAGATTTTACCTCAAAAGTCACAATATTTTTCAAAAAAATACAAAATTTGAATTAGTGCTAAATTGAACAGTAGTGATAGCTATAAATACAAAATGCAGGTTTAAATTAGTAATTAATGATTAGTTTATATAAATATTAATTATTCATTATGTTAATATCGAAAAAAGGAGCCGGGGCGAATTAAAAATAGTTATGAAAACAATCATTGTGAATCAATTGGATTAAAAACACAAACATATTTGGTAAAGCTGTAGGGATTTGTAAAGAAAACAAAACATCTGTTTGTATACAATATTATATTTAAGGTAAGTAAATGAAAAAATTCGAATTGTGCTAACCGAGGTAGGTCGGCAGGCATAAGTATGCGCCTTTGATGTATTTAATTCTCTCTATTTTATAAGATCAATGTTTTTTTCTATGTTTATTTACTGCATTCTTCCTTACATTTAAAGTAGATTTACTACAAAAAAACACCGAGACCGCACATCTGTGTTTACATATTTCGAAGACGGCAGTGAATGCATAAGTCGTCTACTACCCATGCTACACATTTAGGCTCTGTTTTATGCTGTAGGTCGTACAATTAGAAAGTGTCGCTAGTGTACATACCGATTTTTAAAGCAATAATTTATGTTCATTATATTCATAATCAAGTGAATAATAAATTCATTATATCAATAATTTTCTTTATTGTATAGCTGAACCTATATATTTATTGATATAATAAACGCACATACTTTGTATTGATAAAAGTGTTCGTTAGACAAATTTTGATAAAATAATCATTGAATTAATGTATTTTTTTTATTATATTTATGTATATTTTTCGTTCAGTGTAAGTAACGTCGTATTTTATCTAATTACCTCTTCCTTATACGATTCAAATTTGGAATAGTGCGTGCAGAATCTGCATTGTTGCCAAAGTTCATTGAATATTTCTCGAATCTTCTACATCGATTAATTCGTTCGCCAAAATCAGCCGTAAACATCGTGTCCGTTTTTGATAACATTCGGAAAGTTCCCCCTTATCAGAGGAAGATACTGGAAAAGGTCAGCGGTTCAGAGCGAGGACCAATTCGGAACCGCTTAATACCGGATCGTCAAGACAGCGTATCTGGTTTGAGGATGATATGGCTTTTTTTTTTTTTTTGAAGTTATTTAAGAAAATATTTACAATGAATTCTGCTAAATAATCATATCATTAATTAACTGCAAATGTATTTGCTTCAAGGAAACATGGTGAAACGTATTATTGATAATAGAAACATCATGATTATTATTTTTTTTAATTTCTTCTTTTCTTAGTTTTTAAGTCAGAAATATGGAAATGAATATCAATAACTACAACTTTTCGTTTTATTTCAAAGCCTTTTTCAAGTATAAAATAAAAAGTGTAAATTATAAATAAAAGTTTTTGTTTAACAAATGACAAATTGTTTTGTTTACTATGATTTTGAATATATTATTATGTTTTATTTAAAGATTGCATTTTAAAATAGGATGTTTTGATTATTTGTTTTTGAATTTTGTAATTTTGTTCTTTAAAAATATTGTATTTAGTTATAAAATTAAATTATATAATTTTGTGAAATATTGTATGTCGGTTTTATTATTAACTGCATTTTTATGTTTATAAATTTGAATTATTTCAAGTATATTACAGGTTTGTAAATTTTGTTCTTTGTTTAAAATTGTTATGTTGTTGAAATGAAAGGTATGATTTTGAGTTATTTTATGTTTTTTTAAAGCTGTAAGATTTTTATTATATTTGTGTCCTTTTATTCTATTTTCCAAATATTGCATGGTTTCACCAATATATACACCATTATAATTTTGACAGTCTATTTTATAAACTATGTGTGATGCTTTACTTTTTTCAATTTTTGATTTTAATTTTGAATAGATTTGATTTTGTAGTTTGTTTGTGTTTTGATAGGCAATTTTGTAATTATATGGTTTGAAAATTTGATTTATTTTCGGATAAATGTATAACAGAAGGAATTTTTATAAATTTTGTAATTGTTTGACTATTATTTATATTTTTTGTTGATTTATTATAAAAAAAGAAAAATTCTTTGTTTGAATATCTTGTTTATAAGAGAATTTGGATAATTATTTTGTTCTAGAATATTTTTTGCTTTGTTAATAGTATCTGATCGAAAAACTGGACTTGTTAATTTTATTGCTCTGTCAGCTAAACTAATAATAACACTAACTTTTTGTGATAAAATAAAATATACCAGTTTTACTCGAAAATTTTAATTCCTTTCACACGAGATTAAAATTTGCAATTGAAATTGAAAAAAAAACAATAGCATTACCTAAACAAAGAACAAAATTTAAAAACCCGTAATACACTTGAAAAAATTCAAATTTATAAACATAAAAATGCAGTTAACGATAAAACCGACATACAATATTTCACAAAATTATATAACTAAATACAATTTTTTTTTTTAGATCTATTTAATTACAAAATTCCAAAACAAATAATCAAAACATCCTATTTTAAAACGCAATCTTTAAATAAAACATAATGATAAATTTAAAATCCTAGTGAACAAAACAGTTTGTCATTTATTAAACAAAAAATTTTATTTATAATTTACACTTTTTACATTTAATATTTTTATACTTGAAAAAGCGAAACGTGGTAGTCATTGATATTCCATTTCCATATTTGTGACCTAAAAACCAAGAATAGAAGAAATTAAAGAAACATATAGGTACATGGTCAAGAAATGTAGCTTTAAAAATGATTATTATTCATCGATTAAAAAAGGAGTGGAAGGATATTTTAGAGAAATAAAATTTGGAAAGGTGTTTTTGAAGTTGTCAAATTGCAACATCGCCTGCAAACATTTTTAAAGACATAATACTGTTATCTTTGGTTCATAAACAATTTTTGCGCATACTACAACAATATTTACGAAACGCATTATTTATATCATTTTGTTATGATAAATACGTATCTGTCGATAAAAATCCAAATTAAATAAATCGCTCTTATATATGCTGCACGAGATAAGTTTAAAAATCCACACGCCACATTTGCACAATTTGATTTCTATTTATAAAATTACTGATGACAATCGAGAAGGCAACAGATTTTCGCATTTTATCAACAACCACGTAATATTAAGAGTGATCTACATATACTGTATTATTTGGTTGTCGACTTTTTACAAATCCAAGTTCCGAAATTAAGCAAAAAAGAAAACGGGAAAAATTTTTTTTTTTTAATTTATAGTTTATAGTTTATTGGTAAACCAACCTTTTCGAATTTTATTTCTTTGTTTATTTTAAATAACGTTTTTTTGCGTTAGAACGAAAAAACTGGCTGTAGTGATATTGGAAGTAATTTTTTAAGTATTTCTGTAAAAGCAAAATTTAAAATTACCACATAAATAAACCGGCACTATTCGAAAACCAAAATAATAAAAAAAATATTACAAACATTACCACGTTGTAAAAACAATCACAGGGTAGCGATAAACAGTGCGGAATTGGCACACAAGATTAAACAAAACATAACCTACTGACCTACACCTAATAAGGAAGCAACTAGCACCAATAATCTGACAAATGTACTTACTGCAGCATTATTTGTATGTGTTTACATTGTGTAAAATATTTATTATTTTAAAGATCTTGATACTCTAAATACCGAATATGATTCCTGAGGTTATTTTGGTCATAGAAGTTCATATCAGTATATGTCCAACACGGTTTGGTTTTAAAGTTATTGAATGTTTAATCATAAATTATGAACTATGACTAACACGATATAATATCACAGTTGGTTCTTCAAAAACTATTGTGTTGAGAGGGTATTTTTTATTTGTCATTTCAATATTTATCAATAGTTGTGAGAGTATTCATTCAGTTTATTGCCAGTTTCTGTTTTCTAAAATGAATTACACGAATGCTGAGATATGTGATAGGCATTTCGTTTACGGTCTTGCCTATGGAAATTCGTGTGCTGCTAGACGTCTTTATGAAGAACGATACCCGAACCGTATCATCCCGCATCATTCAATATTTGCCCGTCTTCACCAACGTCTTAGTGAAACGGGAAATTTTAAAAAACGGACGACTGATAACGGGCACCCATCTACAGTGAGAACTCCACAAGTTGAAGAAATGGTACTAAATGAAATTGCACCGAAAAAGCACCAGAAAAATTGCATTTGCTTTAAACATTAGTCAGGCCACAGTTTGGAGAATATTGAAAGATCAACTGTTGTATCCATATCACATTCAACGGGTGCAGGCACTTTTGCAGGCAGATTTTTCGCAAAGAGTGGCTTTTTGTCAATGGATGTAACACAAAATCGCACAAAATCCTGACTATTTAGCTCAAATATTCTTCACCGACGAGGCTACTTTTTCTAGAAACGCGATTATTAATTTTCATAATAATCACATATGGGCCGAAGAAAACCCGCACGAACTAGTGAATGCTCGTCATCAATTCTCTGTCAATGTGTGGGCCGAAATTGTTGGAGATCCCTTGATAGGCCTACATTTTTTACCGATGCGGTTAAATGGCGAGATATACCGCAATTTTCTTGAAGAAGAGCTACCACTACTGCTGGAAGAAGTTCCGTTGCAATTAAGATTACAAATGTATTTTACGCATGACGGTGCTCCAGTGCATTTTAGTTTAGTTGCTCGCGAGTTTTTGGACAATACGTATCCAGATCGGTGGATAGGACGGGGAGGTCCACAACCGTGGCCTCCTCGGTCTCCAGACTTAAATTCTTTGGACTTTTTTCTCTGGGGTAACCTTAAATCATTAGTTTATACAACTCCCATTAAAAATGTCGATGAACTAAGAAATCGTATTATCGCAGCTTTTCAAACAATTCGAAATACCCCTGGTATTTTAGAACGGACTCGCCAGTCAATACGACGGAGGATAGAAGCTTGTATTGCAGTTGGAGGCGGTCATTTTCAACAGTTAGTATAAGTTAATTTTATTTTACTAATTATTTTGTTAATTTATAATAAAAACATTAATTATGTTAATTTACTATTAAACATTGTACAACTTTAGAACTAAGCGATTTTGCACATATGTTCTTATGAACTTTTATGGTCAAAATAACCCCAGATATCTGCGCTTAAAGTTTGTCGCATATATTGAGAATCACCTTGTATAAAGCAGAACACTTTTTTTCTATAATCGTTTCAAATACAACGAGTTAATTCAAATCGAAATAAGACCCCATTTTCATATCATGCACAATAGGGTAATTTGAATACCAAATACAGGACAATATCTAGTTGTAATTACAGATGTACATGTAAACAATACTTTATCAAAATTCTATAAATAACTTACGAGTATGTCCCATCCAGGTTTGGACCTAGGAATTCAGAAATTAAAATATTTTTTTCTAATGAACATTTTTGTCACCTACAAAAATGTAGCTACTTTATACAAGTGTCCCGTATTGTTATGTTCAAATTTTGGGAGTGTAAAGTGGACTTCATTTCAAGTAGCGAAAACGCAAAACTTGTATATCCATTTTTATTTGTTTTAAAGTTACAGATCTATGAATGTGATTGTCAGATCATGAAAAAAAAAAAATGTAATCCTAAAGTCAATACAAACTGATTTTATTTAAAAAAAAGTTATACGATTCAATAACAGACCTGTGATTGTTAACGTCGCATAATAAAATGTTATCCGAAAATAAATAAACACGTGTCTTAGTGCATACAGTCATTTCTTTGAGATCTACAAAAAAAAGAGTACTGGAAATTGATTTATGATAAAGAAGGTTCTTAGTTATTTCATAAGTGCTGAACCATGAATATCATACATACAATAAAGTTTATTAATGAGTAGATACGTTTTCTTTATTCAAAATGCCTTACCGATTTTCTTCTCAAGAGTATGCGAACATGCATAAAGAATAGAACCAAATAATTAAAAAAGAAAAAAGAAAAAATAAATCGTTGGCGCAATTTTAAACACTGTTTCCAAAATATTTTGATTGGTATGTCTAAAAACAGCGGAAAAAAATCCGCGCCATCTACTGGCAGACTATTTCATTAAAATGCCGTCAAGATTCGCCTTAAAGATAAGCTTATATAGTTTCCGAGATCCCATACAAATAATGGAAAAAAAAACTCGCTCTGTACATAATTTTTTTTTCGAAAAATCATTAATGAAGATTTACATAGGTAACATGATATATTAATACACAAGAAACAAGTAATAAAATATCAATATTGCGGCAATAACAAAAGCAGGCAAAAAAGACACCAACAAAAACAAAAAACATTAGATAATATCATTTACTCGTCAGTATATAAACCGCATACGACTCCAAGACTAGTTCAGTCTTATCGCTGACTGACCAATTGACCGCTTCGTATCAAGTTATATAAGACACAACTTTGTAATACTGATAGCGTTTGATTGACTGAGAAATGCCACCGAATGTAAGTTAAACATACATAGATATATTACATATGTCATATATAGATGCAAATATAATATTCTAACGACCGATATTTCAAAGTAAAAAGTGCTAAATTAATTAACGATGTTTTTTTCTTTAATTGCAGCAAAGTACTGTGACTACCGACAAATCTTTGCGAATCGCTATTATTGGACAAAGTGCCTTCGCTGTGGACGTTTTTGAGAGGCTAGTGCATCACGGCCATGTTATTGTGGGGGTGTTTACAGTACCTGATAAGGGTAGAAGGGAGGATCCTTTAGGTAAGTCGTATTAGCAGCACATATTTCTACTCATATCTTATTGTAGTTGTGTAGAATGTAATGATGGATTTTAAAATAATTCAAATCTTGTTTTAAAGATGAGCATCTGATTGTAAATCACAAACAATTAAATGTGGAAGAAATATGAACAGAATTTTATTATACTTCGTTCACTATTTTCTGTTTTTAAGTAATTAGTAATTAGTAGGTATAAGAAAGAATTACTGATTTATCTAGAAGATATGAAATATTATTGAATGATGTTTTAATGCGCCATTTCTAGGAAAAAAAAATTGTGAAAAACCTTTTTTTAAAAAGACTTGCCTACACTCTAAAAAAAAATGTGGTAAAATTACCCCAAAAATAGATCTCAACAACTTTACTGTAATTTCAATTACTAATCAAGACGGAAGTGTCGTCAGAGTATTCAATGTTTTTACAAGTGATGTTACTCAATAATATCGTTTACATAAAAAAATGAAAAAGATGGGTCCTAGGACCGAGCCTTGTGGGATACCATAATTATTTTGCTTTATTCACGAGATTTCATCGCCACTGTGACCATATTGTGATCTATTAACGAAAAAGCTTTTGACAAATGATAAAGTGTGTTCCCTAATGCCATAGTTTTTCAGTTTATAAAGCAGTACTATATGGGAGACACAGCCAAATGCCTTGCTCAGATCCATGGAACACCCCAATAACCAGATTATTTGACTCAAGTTAACGTGACCACATTACCACCTCCCAAAAACCAACTTTCATTAAACCTAATTAATAAGCTGTGATATGAAAAGAGGAAGATTATTAACAACATATTAAAAATAACAGCTAACAAAAAAAAACAAAAAACATTAATCAAAATTATCTATTTAATTATATTTTTAGCCTTACTTCAATTTAAATTCTAAAAATATCATCTCTTAACACAATAACCGACATACATTGATAGTGTATACAGGGTATCAATAAATTAAGGTACAGTATTCCAAACTGCGTTACTAAAGCCGGTTTAACAAGTTACATACATTTTCATATACCAAGTTTGAAGATCACTTTTCTGTATAGAAAAACTTAATTTAGATATATGCAACGTATGTTATATTACATGCATGACTTTGCTATTTTATTTCTAAGTCAATTATAAAATCAACATTCAAATCAAGTTTTCTACAATCGTAGCTCCAAAACATGAAGATAAATCTAAACTCTTTTAGGACCGCTTACATTAAAAATAATCTACCTTTTGTCGGTCAAAATTGAAGTGACAAGCAAACCCACAGCACATTGCAACCGTTACGTATTTTCATATCGATCCGGTTTATAAATTTTCATGTATGTATATTCTCTCCACTGTACATCTTTTTTTTTTTTGTTTGAAATTCTGTACGGAAAAATTTTCCATGTCAAACCGACCTCACAGATAAGTTTATAGACGATATAATATACTTAGAATCCCACAATTAGTATCAAGAAAGCATTTAAAACACCCTGTATGTCTTGATTAATTCATTATATTATTAATGTTTTGTGATATTCATTATCGATAAATATTTAATTTTATATTTAGATCTCTTGAGTAACGTTTAATCAAATCAGCCTATATATTTTTTTTTATTACTCTGAATATTGCAGTATATACCCATATCATAAACAGGATATTTTAAGACATGTTTCACGCAGTTTATATTATTTATTCTTGATAATATTGCAAGATACAATTGAGAGGACAATATTATTAAAGCAATGACGAAATAGTGGAAATCAAAGGCTTTAAATTCAAACGACCTTATTAAAACATCTAAATTGTTTTAATTGGAAACGTTTCGATAATACTATTATCATCTTCAGTCCTAGAACTTCTGTAACTATTCATATTTTTTTGTTTTTTCGCTATTTTAGAAAATTAGCGTGAAATATACCGGCAATTAAATTTTATCAAACGATCATGTCAATAGTCAAAGTCTAAACTAAATGCGTTAATTTACTTTAAAATTTATTTTAAAACAAATCAAATCAACTTAACCATATTTATTCTAAATATTTACACCTACTAGTGAAACGAACATCCTGTAAATAAATATTTAACTAACAACAATGCGGAAAGATTTATACAAAAATATAACTTTTACGATTCAACCAACACGATGCAAAAATTTAAATTCTAATTGTAATTAATATAATATATTTCATTTAAAAACAGTTCAAGTTCGTACAGAAGTGAAGTATTTAGTTTTCCTGCATTTTAAAACTCACGCAAAATCTAAAATATAAAGTCCGTGACATTTATACGAGTAAAATATTTCGCGAACCTATTAAAATATATTTGTGCAAATTTCTGTTGCAAACTCTCTCACTTCCTTGATCAAATATAATTGCCAAACACTTATATTACCATACAATTATGTACGCCCTCCTTTCTAAAGTCGCAGATTGTGATTGCTGCGCACTTGTATATAACGATATCTGCTAATTGTTTGGAATAACGCTATTTCGTCCTTCAAACTCCTGATTTAAGTGAGCTAATTCAATTATTATAAGTTAGATATAGTCTTTTGAATTTCTTTCATTCCCAAAAGCAAACACTCACTGACATTAGGCTTGTTCGTTTTCGGCATTAGCGTCACACAGAGAAACACAGCCGCAAGCATTTCTGTTCGATCTCTTGGCAAAACGAACAGCAATCAGAAAGTTTAAAAAGCTGGAGTCAAGGGTTATTACAGTTGCGCTATTTAACTACAGAGGGCGAGAGAATACAACATTGTATATTTTCCATTTTTCATGCACGTAGAAAAAGAAAAATGTTGAATTAATCAAAATCATTTTGTTAAGCTCAAATGCGTTGCTGTAACAATATTTTTGTTTGAGTTTACATAAATTAATTCTTACAGTAAGAATTTCTTTTAGTTAACATAATTTTGTTGAACTAAAGAAACAATTTAGTTGTTTGATGAATGAAACGAATTTTCTATTTGTATTAACTCAAATAATTCTCTTAAAATTACTAAAATGTCATGATCAAAACTAAGCTTCTTGGTAGTTGTTTTAACAAAAAATTATGGTTAATCAAACACATACAATACATTAAATTAAGATTTCCTATATTTTTAACCTTAGGCGTATATTTGAAATTCGCATTTTGTTATTTTAGCTACATCGAATTTGTTAGAAGAACACTTCCACTGTAGTATATTTTGAAAAACATTTTTAATTACTTTAACAAAATTCGTTCTATTGATATAACTATATTAGATGTTCCGTATTGTTTGTTCCGTTAACCAAAATTTTAATCTCGCTAGAATCCCGTATAATGAAGGCAACCATATCGTTTTATTAATTTAACAAAGCCAATAGGCTCACGTGTATAACAGTTTTCTTCCACATAGTAGCAAATACGTTAATAGGTATGTACTTCAGAAATCGCAGTGAAGATGGCGCTCCTTCCATTTCACACCAGTAACTGACACATAAGGGTCATAAAGCACAACAGTCAGAGTGAATAAAATATTAATCTAGCGCATTTGCCACGGTCAAACCTTCAATAGGAGCTGCGCCCATTAAAGCAGCGATGTCAGTAAAACTGCTATTTGTTAAGGGTTTTAAATATAATCCCGCCTTGATATTTACACACTTTATGTTGTGAATGATATGATAAATGTACAATACCAAAATACTTGAACATTTCCCCTTGTAAAGCGAATCAAAAAATGACCGATAGGTTGCTGTAGCAATAAAATATTATTAACTAAAATGCAATTCTGTTTTGGCTCAACATGATTTTCTTGTTTAACACAACAAAAATTGTTATTTTGACATAACAGATATCATTTATTCGATTTAACCTAAAATGTGTATTTAACCTAGCAACTTCTGCTTTTTATTTTAATGAATTCTTTTGGTTAATTTAACATGAAACAGTTGTTTATTTTACCCGAACACTTATTGCTCTAACAATATTGAATGTTTAAAATAAAATTATCTTGATTGTTTAAACAATGCTAAAAATATTATCAAATCTACACAATTATTTTAACATTCGCATTTTGTTACTTTAACAATGACATTTGTTTGACTGTATTTAACCAAAATTTCGTAGTTAAATTTCGCGTTTTTTGTTAGATTAACACATGTTCTTCTTTACGTGTCGTTATGCTTGAGTTTTAATAGATTTTTCAAGAATAAATGCTTTTTTTTTAGGGTATCTCATATCTATTTTCTTCAATCCACTCGGCATACTTACGGACTGAAGGTAAAGGCATCAAGATGGCGCATAAAAATTATTGCCTAATACAAGACGCGGATAAAAGTTGTTAAAACATTAGTACCGAAAAATACAGAAAAGTCAAATGTCAAGCTCAAATAAAATACCATATTTTTTCTGATGCCTTATTATCATTTAACGCTAAACATAAGGGCAATTTGTTATTAAGTTGCCTAATATATATCTGCAAGAGCTTTCGTGATATTTCAAAAAAAAAGTATTACATTTTAAAAGATGTACTAGCAAGTTAGCCATGCCCGAAATGACGTAACAACAATTGCAGTAGAACTGTCAATATTGTGTATTTTTTTATTTATATCGATCATAAATCTAAAGTGAAGGTTACTCTGATGATTATTGATGTATGATTTAAACGATTGTAATTATGGGCTTCACCAAAATAATATCGACACTGTTGGAAGAATAATAAAACCATTATATCTTATATCTTTAGTTTTGTTTATTAATACTATGTGAATACACTTTACATTTTACTTCAACTCAACTAGTCTCATAACATGACTTGACACACACGAACGTAGTTGTATTATATATAAAGTACAGATGGCGCTTACACATATGAAAGGTAAATGTACACCACACTCAACAGACACAAAAAAATTAATGTAGACAAATTCAGAAGCCATTTTAAAATGAAAAATATGTTAAGTTCTTATCGGGAATATTTTTCTACCTAAATATACATATTGACGTATTTCCTTCGCAATTTCTTATACAAAGATATAAGCACTTTTCGTTTTATCTCCGTATCGATGCAACTCGATCACTTCAGTACTTCAAACTGAAATGATTTTGTTCTGAAGCGCCTCAGATATACTGATTTAGGGTTTTGTCTTAATCACTTTGAAATATTTGCTTCACTTAACCTCAAATTTGGTTTTGTTCATGATTCATTGTTATATTTTGTCTTAAAAAAGCGAAAGTATTGAAATTCAAAAGTTATCTTCGTTATATTCTATAATGTCAGAAACAGAATATGGTTGTGGTATGTATTTTACGTTTTGAAATATTAAAAAATTTAACCTACGTTTAACCTCAAATTTACGCTCAGAGTTATAAACACAGTAGGTTTTAAAATCGCTTCCAGTTGTAGTTCGTTTTTAACTGTTAATATCAGTTCAGAACTCAAGTGAAAACGAAGATTATAAGCGTAAAACGAAAAGCTATACTATAAATGTTAAATTAAAATATTCGGAAATGTTACAAGGATCAAATAGAATTTTAAATCATAAATCATCGTATCCTCATAAGATTAATTCTAGTGTACGGCAAAATCGAATATAATTTATGATTATGTTTAATATATACATCGATTTTTGTCAACTCTTTCGTCACGTTCTAAAATTCTGGGTTACCATAGGCTGAGTTTAATTGAATTAAAATATTTCACTTACCAAGCGTAGAAAAACTGAAAACATTGTTCACGCGTACCAGCCCAGATGTGCAAAAAATCCGTAATGCCGTCCTTCACCCATCTTAATCCTCTTCGAACAAATAGAACGCAAGGAAACAAAAAACAGCTTGTTTTTCGTCACAACCGCAAATCGAATCGTTTTTTCTTAAGTAAATGTTTCTATTAAAATCTCTTGTCCGTATTTTAGAAGCAGATGCACTAACATTTTGAGTTTTTGAAATGTACAAACCCGGTAACCGCCACTCTAGTTGTTTTATTTCGAGTTTTTCCTCTAGGAAATACGAAGAAAATGCTTTATTCAATACGTTACGGATGCTGTTCATTGTAATGTAAAACAACAAACACACATACACGCACATAGGGCACGACACAGAACAAAAAAAAAAATACAATAAACAATAAGAACTGCACGCGAGGTTGTTGACCCGACATTCACTAGCGTCTAATGCATCGTGACGTAACTACCACGTGATTCGGTCAACCAATGAACGGGCAGCGAACCAGCGGTATGATTGGCTCCACTTTAATGCAATTTTTCTCGTATACTCCGACAACCTCCGCTTCCGCTAGCTTCCCGCGCAAACCTACAAACGTATAAAATCGGTGCCAATCTATACGCTGCTAAAAATAAATACAAAGCGTGTTTCGTCGTATCAAATCATGGGAATCGTTCGTTCCGTACTTAAATGTGTGTGTCTACATGTACGTGTATTTATCGGTATTTTTTACAGAAAATAAAAGCTTTTTAATGATTAATTAATGATATACAATAGTGGGAGGATGGCCCTGTGGCTGTTTAAGAGGAACTGCACTGATTATCTATGTGGAATGTGACACTTTCGTTCTACGGTATCCAGATAATTGGAAACGTCCGTATTAGCTGCTTTAAAATATATAGTATAAAATTTTAAAAATTATGGCTTCATCAGAGCTACAATTCAAAGAAGAAAACTTATACCGGTATGGAATTGTATCACTTTGAATGCGACTTCCCATGTGTTGCTAACACTAGCACGTTGCCAAATCGTACCGATATTTTGTACTCCCCGATGTCCTGCGCGCGCGTAAGTTCTTAATGCTCATCGGCAACTACGGTGAGTTTTTATGCATAGATTTATTCCCTGATTATACATAATGTTCACTGGCCAAATTCGTTTAATACAATAAATAAAATATCCAGAAAACCCCGTTAACTAATGATTTTATTTTAAAACGAAATGGACGTACATTTCGTGCGTATTCCATACCTCATCGGCGAAATATATTGAATGTGAATATATGTATACTTATTTTAAAATCTTAATGCAACAATTCTTAAAGCAACAACGCATATCTATTAAATGATATAAAATGAGGTAATACTTACTTTTGCATGAAGGATATGTTTCAAACAGCTCAAGCACAGCACAAACACACACGACACAACAAAACAAAATGGCGGTCGATGGCAGAATAGCGCGATGGCGGTTAAACCAAAAAAAAACAATACTCGATAAACGATTGAGGACGAATCACTCCGGAAATGCACGAGGCCATCGTAAATGATACAATAACCTTATTACAACGTTTTCATTATGAAGATTCTGTAAACTTTCTTGTAAATGTAACCATGATACAAGAAAATAAGGTATGCTCATCTGAAAACCAAAATTCATCTTTTTCGCGCATGGCCCTCAGATACGTCATCACTCGACTGTCGCCATTGTTGTTGATGTATTTACCAAATTACTATATTTATTTTAACAAGTTTCAGTTTATTTTTAAATCGATTAGAACACTTTATTTAGTTTTTATTTAATGTTTTGCGCCAGCTTATGCTTGTAGTAGTTTCGATTTACGTGTATATAGTGATTTTAGTTATGTGTTATAAGTTCGTTTTAGGTTTTGTGTGGATAAACTGTTTATAAACGTTGCAGTGGAAATTCTTGAGTGACTTTCATTCGTTTGAGGAAGTAGAATAAAAGAATTGATAAATAAATTTGTAAAAAAAATAAAATAAAACACTGCACTTGCAATCATCAATTAATTCTTTCTTTTTTTTATCTGCATTTTTTTTTATTCCAACTCTGTCTGTATTAATGTTTGTACCAGACTAATAGATATTTCATTTGCCATTAAAAAAATATTAACCACTTACAATTAGTGAAACTTTAGTAGGTGTAAGTACAAACTAAAGTATGAAGGTAAGAGCTAAAGAAGTGTAGAACATGTTCAGTTAAAGTAAAGCTTGTAATTATTAATGCTTTATTTGCTTCATTGCACTAAAATAAGCAAACATGAAATGTTATACTAAAGGCAAAAAATACTTTGTATTAACAGAATCACTCATCACAAAGCAATAACGATTTTGCATTCAATTGAAAATTACATTTAAAAATGTAAATTATCTAAAGTTTTATTTCAATGCAAATTTGATTGAAGGAAATGGCAAAAAAACAGTTTTATTGATTTTAATAGGATAGAGTTAAAAAAAAAATGGGAGTTAATTTTCTTTACATTGGTGATATCTGTTAAATTATTGGATTGGTAGTACTGTTTGGCCCTCAAATACGTCACACCTAGATGCGCAAGAGCATACCTTATTTTCTTGTATCATGGTTTTCATTATGAAGATTCTATAAACTTTGTTGCCGTAAATGTTGCAATAACACTGTCATAACCTTTTACTGTCCAGCTTGTCGTCGACAATTGACAGTTATGCAAGTGAAAAACTTGTCGTAAGTTTACATGTTATCTGAGACGCGTACGAGAATACAATGTAAAAAGTTAGCACAATAAAAAATGAAAACAAATTAAAAAGTTCTAGTATATAAGTAAATACATATTGCTTTATTCACTTAAACGTTTGTATGGCATCAAGTAAAATATTTTGTAAAGGAGACAGGCCCCTATTTAGTTTTATAAAATAGCCTTTCATATATTTATATTTTTTCCACATCCTTTTAATAAGCTTACATTATTAGTGTCAATTTTTGTGGTTGACTGACGCCGATTTATATATATGTCTTTATTTTTTATATGTGTTCTTTGCTTTTTAGCTCTCGTTTTTAAGTTTCTTTGTGTTTGTCCTTATATATCCTAATTTCCCTTTATATCTGACTGCTTCACAAGCTCTCTGAACATATTAATACAATAATTGTCATTATATGTGGCTTACTTTCAAACGTTTCCAACGATATCTTTGAGACACGCTTCTTTCGAATCAGGAATCTCAAAGGATTCAATACATAGAATTTTAATTAAAGAAACATAAAATAGAGCCATATTCGTTCCACTTGCTTCAAAATTTTATAGAACAAGACCACGAGAGGAAGAGAACAGTTTTGTGAATTTATTTTAACAAGATACCACGGTGATAATAGTTTTTCTAGAAAATATTAATATAAGGACGGACGAAGCTAAATTTACTAAGAATGATCGTTTTAATCGCCACAATTCTCATTACTAGAATGACATAAATCCATATACGTTTGCATATAATGACATTTTCAAGAAAATTCGCGTTTTAATGTCTACGTGGCAATAAGAAATGATACGGTGGTGACACAACATCTTTAGCAAGATAATTTTAAACCATTAAACCATTTTTTTTGTCTGTAATATTACAAAATTGATTAAACTTCCTTAAAAGTTGCAAGATATTTGAATATTTTAGAAATTTTACGCAATAAATATTTACAAAATTTATCTTTAAAGAAGATATTAGATTTATTTTTTTATCAACATCAGAGAGCTGCATCACATAATGGATATTTAATTAATGATTTTTGCAAGAAACATTTGAAAGATCAATTGATTCCTAATAGCGGACCTTTTTTGTGGTCACCCCGTTGCTGGATGTGGCAGTGTCAGATTGTTTGGGAAACATAAAAAGTCAAATTTATGCCAGTTCACTAACAAGCATGGATGATTAGATGCAACGTGTGAGAAATGCTTTTCAAAGCTTCATTCATTCATCATTCATTCATTCAAGTTAGGGTGGGCACTTGATGTCCGAGCACTTGAGCTTGGTGCTCATTGTACCATCCCTATTGATTCTCTTATTTCCACTCGAGCAGCTTGGTGTTCTCTATAAAGCCCAGTATCTTGCCCAGTGGAAACTTGAGGACCTTCGAGGGCAAGCTTATTCCCATGTGCGGATATTCAAAGCTTATATCCACATGTAATTAGAAAAACTACTTATCAGGAGGTACACAAAACATGTCAAAAATATTTGATATTTATTAAATTAATTACTATTTCAACATTACTAACTTATTTTCTTTGTTTTGAAATGCTATACAAAAAATATAGCATAGTTAATCTTATAATAAGTATGTATTATTGTTGAACGTAGTCAACCTTTGCCTCCATATATTCATGGAAAGTGTATGGATGTCTTTGTTTTCCATAAGAATGCCTATTTTGTGAAAATAACTTGAAGAAAGTAGCTCATGTTATGCCACTATTATTTTGGTACGAAAATATCAATATTAAATTTGGTTTTTTTTTTTCTTCACCTGGTACAGCTAAAGTGGCAGCTGAAAACGACGTCCCTGTGTTCAAATTCAAAGCATGGAGAAAAGCAGGGAAACCCCTACCAGAAGTCCTTCAAGCATACCAAAGCGTAAACGCAGACTTGAACATCCTACCATACTGTTCACAATTCATTCCGATGGAGGTAATCAACTATCCGAGGCTCAGAAGTATATGCTATCACCCTTCAATTCTACCCAGACATAGAGGAGCAAGTTCAATCAATTGGTTTGTCTTCACAACGTTTGAAATCTCCTTCATTTCCCTAATTTCCTTGTTTCTTGCATCTAGGACTCTGATTTGCGGGGACAACGAAGCAGGATTTTCTATATTCTGGGCTGACGATGGATTGGATACAGGACCGATTTTATTACAAGAGAAATGTCTGGTCGAAGAAGATGATACAGTTGATAGTTTGTATAAGCGATTCTTATACCCAGCCGGGGTTACTGCCATGGCTAGGGCTGTCGATATGGTAGCTTCTGGTACAGCTCCCATGGAGGTGCAAAGTGAAAAAGGTGCCACGTATGATCCCATGTTAAACAAACCAGAATTGCAAAAAGTATTTATCTGTCCAATTCATAAAAATCAATTTTAATAATTTGTAAAATTTTCAGATTGACTGGACAAAGACTGGCAAGGAAATCCATAATTTCATCAGAGGAATGGATTCTGTACCAGGCGCTAGTTGCAGATTGAAAATCCCCGGTAAGGAAGATCTTCAAGACGTACACCTCTTCGGATCAGCAATCTGGAAATCCGGTAAACCTTCTGGAACGGAAGTGGAGATAGAAGGAACCACTCCAGGAGTCATCCACGAAGACGGTTTAATCCTCACAGGATCAGACGGCATCCTAGTCAACGTTAAAAGAGTCAAAGTCGCTGGCAGAATGAAATTGGCGTCGACTCTAGACAAGATATCCCAACAAGTACAATTGGTCTTCACGAATGACGAGAAAAATATGGTTGAATCCATCAGAAGCGTTTGGGAATCGATTCTGAACGCTGATATCGAAGATGATACAGACCTCTTCGCCTGTGGTGCTGGCTCTATGGATGTCGTAAGGTTGGTCCAGTTCGAAATAGAGATAAAATAATTTTTCAATTCCTCATTTCTATTATTAGGCTGGTGGAGGAAGTGAAGGATCTTTTCGGAATCGAAATGGAGAATGAAGACGTGTTCATGGCCCCTGTATTCGATGAGTTTTGCCAATGTGTCGTGCTTAGAAGTAGAGGTGGTAATAATGCGGATGTGGAAATCGAATTCAGATCCGTGGAGATCAATGCGAACAAGATGAACATCAAAGTTCCCGTGCAGCTATTCATAGGTGGGAAATTTATAGACGCTGAAGATGGAAGGACTACAGATGTTATCAATCCAACTGATGAAAGCGTTTTATGCAAGGTAAAATTATATTCTGTCATTCTCAAAACTGATATGATATTAATTTTTTCTCACCTTCAACTTCACAGGTACAAGCAGCTGGTATTAAAGATGTAGATAAAGCAGTTGCTGCAGCAAAGAAGGCTTTCGAATCTGGTGAATGGAGCAAGATAAGCGCAAGGGAACGTGGACAATTGCTTTATAAGTAAGTGTTGCTAATTCTTAATTCAGAGGTTGCTAGAGAAAAAAATAATAATTGCCTCATCTTCTGTCATAAGATTGGCAGATCTGATGCAACAACATAAGGAAGAATTAGCGACAATAGAATCTTTGGATTCTGGAGCCGTCTACACTCTGGCTCTCAAAACCCACGTCGGGATGAGTATAGAGACTTGGAGATACTTTGCTGGATGGTGTGACAAGATCTGTGGGACTACGATACCCATCTCCAATGCAAGACCTAATAAAAATTTGAGTTTCACTAAGAAGGAACCAATCGGGTAAGCTTCTTTAATAATAAGATGCGACAATAGCCATCAGTCTTTTATTACTCAAGTTGAATGCTGGATAGTCGTGTCGTGTTGTGAAATAATTTGGTATGCACAATAAACATTATATTTATCACATGCTCAAAATATAAAATTGCTTAACATGCAGCCTAAGTAATAAATACGTATTGCTGTGTACTGATTGAATTCAATGAAAAATGCAAAACTAATTTTAAAATGAAAAAGAAAAATAAAATTTACTAGCTCAACGGATAAGATTTTTTAATAGAACAAAAGAACTATTAAACTCAGAGTTACCCTCGCGAATTAAAACTTGAATCTAACCACGAAAAGTAAATTGTGGGTGAATAAAATCAGACTTTCTTAATTACCCGAAAAATTGAAAGGTTAATATAAAAATAAAAGAACAGAATTTTTAACCCAATCAATCAAATTATTTTTCAAAATGGGTTAAATTACAACTTGTGCAGAAAAAAGAAACCTTGAACTGAAGGTTCTGGCCTAAAATAAAAACTGCACTTGACTCTAAATTAAAATAGGACGATGCTATTTCC
Source organism: Protaetia brevitarsis (assembly GCA_004143645.1). NCBI lineage: Eukaryota > Metazoa > Arthropoda > Insecta > Coleoptera > Scarabaeidae > Protaetia > Protaetia brevitarsis. The sequence continues at coordinate 168,577 of RXPK01000559.1, read as the reverse complement.
TATGCAAAGCAAAAGATTTGTTTGTTTAGGAAGATTATCCAATATACACAATCTTTGAAATACTATCCACGTGATAAACTAAAAGCAAGAACAAAACTTCTACTCACCCAAACGACGTGATTGATAACTAAAATTGAAACAGCAAAATTGACTCTTTAAACTATAATGAGAAAAAATAAACTAAAATGTATCTTCCCAAACAAAAATAATAATTGATCTTATATCTATAATGTGCATACTTCAATATATTAACAATATTTGGATATTTATTAAATTAATTAAATTTCAACATTACTAACTTATTTTCTTTGCTTTGAAATGCTATACAAGAAATATAGCATAGTCAATCTTATAATATGTATGTATTATTGTTGAACATAGCCAACCTATGGCAAATGTATCATTTGCCTCAGTATATTCATGGAAAATATGTGGCTGCCTTTGTTTTCCATAAGAATGCCTATTTTGTTAAAATGTATCTTCCCAAACAAAAATAATAATTGATCTTATATTTATAATGTGCATACTTCAATATATTAACAATTATCACAATAAGAGTTCCTTGATTGGCTGTATAAAAGACAATAAATGCGAAATTTACAAAATCAAAATGAAATACAAAATGGCAACAAAGATATACAAAAATACGTCTACTCACGTCAATAGTCGAAACAAGGAAGTCCTTAACAAAACTCTACAATCGTTTTTCTAACAAAAATCCCTCTCTCAAAATCGTACAACGCAGTCGTATTACAATTCAACGACAATATTCAATAGAATCCGCATTAAATCTACACAAGCAAACGAAAGACATATGAATGAATGGATTTAATTTAAAAAAACTTAACACTTAATTAATTAAAATGAAACAATAAACTCTTTAACTAAACTTATACAAAATAAACATAAAAATTTGTGAAAAACTCTCGGTAAACTGAATCAGCTATTTTAGCAAAGAAACCAACCATTAAATAACCAAAAATATGCAACTTGAAATACACTCAGCGATAAAACGGGTTGTCTAACTACAGCAGTATGTACATACACCAAGAGAATGATGCAACAGCGGTACTTGCTAGCACAGATGAATTGATGATTCATTCAGTGTATGTTTTTTTCATGCCGATTTTGGATGCTTATTTTGGTTCACCCACGTGCAAATAAAATCCAGGGTGCCAGTTGCTAAACTATACATTCAAAGGCAGACTACCTTGTTTATGACTCATTCAGTTTAAAACGTAGTTCGACTATAGCAACTTCTTTTGATCATAGTCCTTTATATTTTTGTATTTATTTTTTTTTTTTGGAATGCCGATTATAAAAGTCTTCAGTTTTTGATGACGTACGTTTGGGAATATTTATTATTCATTTCATTTCCAAACCTACTTTTTTAATATTTATAATTACACAATTTTCTAAAAACACTACAATATAATTTGATAACATTCAAATAATTTATTAACATTAAAAACTTGTTTTAAAACTTATATTGCTATTGTCCTAAAATATATTGAATTGCTCTTTTTTGCCTATTTTATTTCTATTTGTTTGTTTAATTGTATAAGTTTATTTATACACCCATTTGGTGTGTGTTATATTTTAAAAATTTGCATTTGCAAACACGAAACATAATTAAATATACAAATAAATTGCTGGATACAAAGTTCAGCAGTGCATATCTAAATAAATAAATAAATAAATAAAATTACATGTTTACAATTTTAATAGTTTGGAAACAATTTTATGAGTATTTCTTCCTCCTTAATATATTTTTTTTAATAAATGTTAGATAAAATGTTATATTCACAGTTTAAACATGTTAGATATCACACATAGCCAAATTTAAATTGCCCGCAATTATTCTTAGTAACTTCAACTTTGTAACATAACAGTTATTTTAATGCCTTTACGTTGAAGTCACTAAAAATAGTGGCGGGAAAATTAAATGTGGCTATTAGAGATACTAGATGACAATAGCTGATAATAGCTGTGTTCGTAGAGGAATTACAAACTAGACAAAGCCAATCATATACTGTGAAATCGGTCAGAAAACTGTTTCGGATTTCTTTGAGCCAATCGAATCGCGTCTGACTAGTTTATGATTAATGGCTAATACACTACCTATGAAAGATGACAAAAACTAACTCTACCGTAAAAATTCAAAGGACAGTAAATTAATAAGTATTGGGAAAATCAAAAAATTGAAAAAAATGAAATGATTAAAAAAAATGTTTAATGGCTAATACACTACCTATGAAAAGATGACAAAAACTGACTCTACCGTAAAAATTCAAAAGACAGTAAAATAATAAGTATTGGGAAAATCAAAAAATTATTAGCACAAAATAAGCAAAATTAATAATGCGCACAGCCCAAGATAATATGGATTACTAAAAATTAATAAACAAAATACATACCGTATACATTTATCGGAACTCACGCAATACCTTCGGTTTGGCACTACAAGATTGTTGATGAATGTAGACTGTGTACACGTGATAACGACAGTACACTTTATTGAATATTACATCGATCGCTGTCTAACATTTACTAATAAAACAACGTAGCCCATGTATGTAAACGAATTGAAGATGTGAACGTTAATGACGGTTATATCGAAATCTTGCTTAAAATTATAGTGCGATTGCGCATTGCGCACTAATAGCATGTCAAAGGAGTTGCATACCTGTAGGCGTAAAATTCTAACAAAAGATACATGAATTTCAGAAGACAAATTAAAAGAATTACTTTCGAACAGTAATTGCAATTTACGTTTATTGATTCTATTTAATTGGAATGTATTTATGTATGTATTCGGCCGCCATACGTTTACTTTTATCATTTAACATCGTGGCTCATAGAAATAGATGTAAATGTACTATCTGTCTATTTTATGTTTTAACCAACGTCCTCGATTTTTGTCCGTATGAATCAAATCGACACTTCTGAGTCAAATTAAAAACCTCTTATGGGCGGTTTTTCAGTATTTTAAGTTCAAATTTTGCGTTCAAACCGTATTACACTATTGGAAACTTTACAGAAGGATCTGTGCTCTAAAAAGAACAATTTTTTCTTGCAAAATATAGAAAGAAAGCGAAAAAACGGGCGAGAAATAGCTATGGTTCATTTATTATAACAGACGAGGTACTACGTGAGTCAGTTTGCTATGACGTCACGACCGTGTTGCAAATTTTCTGTTCGTCAAAACCTAAACAAACCGTTAGGTTATTTAACTGTCAAACACTTTTGACAGATTAATAAACAAACTCTTAAAAATAACATTTACCGTTAATATTAGTGATGATTCTTTTTGAAAATCAGGATTTAAAGTATGTTAATCATGATAGCAGTGGAAAAAAATAACAAAAAAGCACAAGTGGGTACAATAAATTTAATCGGGACCATTATCGCTTAAAGTATTCACGGTAACGGTTAGTATGCAAGTTTCTTCTCTATCAAAACCAGCCTCTCTGATTTTACTACTTCTGAATTTCATTTCTAATATGTTGTACACTAAGTATGTCAAATTTCCAGACTGATCTGCCATATTTCATCCATCGTTTCGTAACAAACTTCCTTTTCTTTGAGAACAAATAATATCTACCACAACAATGTGTTTCGTCCACAGAAAATGTATTTTTCTTTAAGAGCACTGTTCAAAATGTTTAATGTGTTATGTTAGTCTGAAAAATGTATGTGAAAGAACCACTTCTGTAAACAATATTTGTATATACTCACTGTTTTCGTACATGTCATAAATTGTGTTTCCAAAAGCACATTGGCAATGAGTAGAATAATCAATTTTTACAACATTTATTTCGTATGCATTTTCGTTTTGGGTTAGTGTATGTAATTCCTTGTTTACTCATGGATGAAATCTTATTATGTTTGCAACATGAATGTTTAGAACACTCGTTACTCTCTAAAAACGAAATACTGTAAAAAATATGACATTAAAAATATATGGATTTTATACTCCTCGCACGAAAGTTAACGGGAGTAATGGCCCGTTGCTCTCGCGTTCTGCGTTGAAATACACGATTAACGAAACTATTAACTCCTTCGATTGTTTACACAATGGTTTCGGTATGGTTTAGTTGTAATAACCACTTATTTTAAATAAATATATACCAAGTATAAACGCAAATTCCCACACTTTACTGCAAATGCAGAATATAACCCTTTGACAGTTGACAGCAATAACTAAATTGGTGAGAATACATTGGGAAGATGTGACAAGCATGCAATTTGAAAAGCAGTAAGCACCAACATAGCATCTTTAATTGAACATGAATAAGTTATATGTTAGTTGTTTATTTTAATAATATGGTATTGCATGGCCCGAATTTGCAAGTAATGACGTACCTCGTGTGTTATAGTAAATGAAGTATAGTAATAAACCAAATACACAAGCGCTGTTATGCCTCCTATAGGTTAGATTCGATAACTGACAGGTGCCATGATAGAAACCGGAAACGATGCACTATTTTAAGTATTGCACTAAAACAAAGCAGTAATAGGGCTATCCCTATCTGTTTCATTCATGAAATTAATTCTTATATCTTTTTCTGTGAGACAAGCGGAAAGTTCGCTTCTTTTTTCAATAGCAATATTTGAGAAAAATAGTCAAACTAGAAGGTTGTCTTTACTCGTGTGATACGTCAATGACGTTGGTTAAAACATAAAATAGACAAAGAGTAAATGACATTTTACTCGATATCTAGATATATCGGTACCCCTCAGTTGTATGTTGTACTTTAATTTTTTTTTGGATAGCCTTATTTCCGTTTGTAGCTGTTTACACATACATACAACCTTGTAGTATCAAACGGACGATATATAAAACTGAATGCCAGGATTGCGAATGAATATGCGTTCAACAGACACAAAAATTATAATTCTATAACCTTAGCAAAAGATACAATGAACAACAACCCACATAGCCAAATTTAAATTGACCGCAATTATTCTTAGTAACTTCAACGTTCAAATATAAAATTACCTACTATTTTGTACTACATTCATAGTTATTTTAATGCCTTCACGTTGAAGTTACTGAAAATAGTGGCGGGAAATTTAAATTTGGCTATTAGGGACTGTAAATTTAATTTTCAGGAAACTAAAATAATGAATTTTGAGAATATCCAAAGAGAACAACGGTCACAAGAGAATATTCAAATATAAAAAAGCAATAACTGATAAAAATGATATAAACAACCTTAGTCATATACAAGGTGTCTCAGAAAGACCGGCCGTTAGAAGTTTATATTAGGGTTCTAGCCAAAATGAAAATTTGAAATTCAGAATGATATATAATCGTTTGCATTCTCTTCAAGTAAAACATTTTCAGATTTCTGGAGCGCTTATACCAGAAGTCACCATCTACTTTGTTATTTTAAATTGAACACCCTGTATCTTTGTATATATTTGGATTTACTTATTTTTAACCCTTATAAATACTTTTACTTTTTCTAATTTGATTTGGCTGTTCTGAAGTTATTAATTTTTTTCTTTATGTTTTTTCAAATTCTTGTTATCGTATTCTCACACTTGAAAATGCAATACCATTGTAACCTACAAAAGATGATATCGGTTTTACTATATGCAACAAAGATGCCGTTAACCTTTTCGATTTGCACCGAAATTTACATTCGCCTAATTTGACCTTTGTAATTTCCGGCAAAAAATTAAATATAAAAATAATTTTCAGAATCTGTGCATTTCTTATATTCAATAAAAGTTTATAAGATATCCCACGAATATATAATTATTTATATTATGTACTATAACTGCATAAAACACTTTAGACTTCTATTTTGACCGCTGGAATCTCCAAAATTTAGCGTTTGCGGCCTTGTAACTCCTTGGAACTACCCGCTGATGATGTTATCGTGGAAAATGGCCGCTTGCTTGGCTGCCGGAAACACCGTGGTCATCAAACCTGCTGTCGTTTGTCCTTTGACGGCTTTGAAATTCGCGGAATTGTCAGTAAAAGCCGGTATTCCTCCAGGAGTCATCAATGTGGTCACAGGATCTGGTTAGTTAGAGTAGATAATTTTTTGCTTCTTCTTTGGATTTTATTTTCATCTTTCCTCGCACAGGAACCCTAGCCGGCAACGCCATAGCTTCACATCCCGATGTTAGGAAACTAGGTTTCACCGGAAGCACAGAGATTGGCAAAGTTATCATGAAAACCTGCGCGGAATCGAATTTGAAGAAAGTTTCGCTGGAATTGGGGGGTAAATCTCCATTGGTGATTTTCGCTGATTGCGATTTGGACAAGGCTGTGAGAGTGGTAAGTTCTTCTATCGAATGGCAAGAATAGTTAGGTATACAGGATGATTCATGAAGGATTAAATGCTACGAGTGACATTCCTCCCAGTAAACAAAATTCAAATTTCCCGCAATTATATTAAGTAACTTCAACTTAAAGGTATTCAAATAACTATTAATCTAATACATAATCGTAGGTAATTTCATGCTTTAATGTTGAAGTTACTAAAAATAATTGCGGGAAATTTTAATTTGGTTCATAAATTCTTGGAAGGAACTCCGAAAACAAAAAATCTAAATTTACGGGCAAAAATGTCCGAATTCGGTGAATTAATTCGTATCCTATACGATGATATAGGATGAGTGACAAAGAAAGCAATCAACTCCCCACTATCCTACTCAAAACACCTGTTTTAGCAACAATAATGCAAAGATATACCATTCTTATATATTAAATATCTGTTTAGTGTTTCAAATATTTACCTATCTTTAACATGGCGTCGTTACCGACAGATTAGTTAATCATTTTAACATTATAATAATTAACAATCTCACAAATTAATTTACATTTTGAAATAAAATTCTCATATATGAAGTTTTAATTCACATCATAGCTTATCATATTTGTCATTTTCAGTTTACAGGGTTATTTGTTAATTTAACTTACTGAAAGATAAAGAAAATTTTGCGCATGCTTGCGTCATTTTATATTACAACGTTTTAAACCATATGTGGGCAACAACCGGCCCGCTGTAAGATTTGATCCGACCCGCGAGACATTTTGAAAAACCCAATTAAAAAAAAATTTACACTACTTACTCATACTCACTCCAAATGTGGAAGATCGAGCGATATGGGGTTTGTCGCTTGCTCCTGCGGAATCAAGTGAGCGAGCAAGCTGAGTGGCGGCGATCATCAAAGAGTGAGGCGGCAAACATCAAAGCCTTTGATGTTTGCCGCCTCACTGGCGGCGCAACAAAAGATTATAGCTTCTCAAATGTTCTACACTAGACGATTCTAGATCATTCCTTCATTTTGCTTACATAAGCGGGTGGATGGCCCGAACTTTAGTTCAGTTCTATTTGAGCTACCGAGGTGATAACTTCGACAAGCGATATCCTAGCGAACTGCTAGTGCCGTCAATTTGCTTTGTGACTTCGTGTGCATCTTGAGTGCTTACTAATTATATTTTGTTATTAAGTTTATCGAACGAAAAGTAAACGAAAATGATGTCTGGTGGAAAAAAAAAACGAAAAGTAGATGCAGAGGGTCGCCAATTTCAAGAAAAATGGACTGAAGATTTTTCTTGCACAATGGTAAGCCTATTTGTTTGCTGTGTAATGAATCCATTTCAGTGATGAGAGAATTCAATATAAAGAGGCGTTACTCAACTAAGCATCCTATGCTGCACTCACTGATAGGACAAATAAGAAAAGACAAAATCCAGAAGCTTACCGCAAATTTGGAAAAACAGCAGCAAATGTTTCATAAACAAAGAACACAACTTCATAATGTTGTGAAAGCTAGTTTTATAGTTAGTTCAAAATTGGCAAAGTCATTAAAACCATTTGCCGAAGGAGAATTTATCAAGGAGTGTATGTTAGAAGTTTGCAGTGTTTTGTGTCCTGAAAAGAAAAATGAATTAGAAAAAATTAGTTTGTCAAGACGAACTGTTGCCCGACGTATAGAAATGATGGTTAATGATATAAAAACAACTTTGACTGACCGTATGGCTGGTTTTAAATCATTTTTCATAGCATTAGACGAGAGCACCGATTTGTCTGACACAGCTCAACTGGCTATATTTATTCAAGGTGATGATAAAGAGTTCACTGTTACTGAGGAATTGCTTGCTTTACAGCCGCTAAAAGGAACCACTACAGGAAAGGACATTTTTAATGAAGTTGAAAAGGTATTCACAAGTTTTGGTTTACCATGGTCAAAATTAGTTGGTGTATGCACAGATGGTGCACCTTCTATAGTCAGCTTACGTAAAGGTTTTATCGGAATTTTGTATGAAAAAGCAACTGAATTAAAGGTGCAAAAAGATGATTTGATAGTCCTTCATTGCATTATCCATCAACAGAACTTGTGTTCTAAGTCCATTCGACTCCAGAATGTTATGAATGTGGTAGTAAAAACCATCAATTTTATTCGATCCCGAGGGCTTAACCATAGTCAGTTCAAGGCGTTTTTGGATGAAATATCAGCCGAATATGACGACGTAATATATTATTGTGAAGTCAGATGGTTAAGCAAAGGAAAAATGCTGAAACGGTTTTACGAGTTTAGAAATGAGATAGCAGATTTATTTATGCAAATAAAAGATAAACCACTATCTGAATTGAGTGACCGAAAATGGATATGTGACTTAGCATTTCTGGTCGACCTTAAAGGCCATTTGAATGATTTAAATTTGAAACTTCAAAAAACAAAGACAGTTAGTAAATGATTTGTACAGGCGTTTGAAAGCGTTTCAAAACTAAATCCGCTTGTGGGAGGCACAGTTGCTGTCTGGTAACAGTTACCATTTCACCACGCTCTCTGCGTATGAAAATACTGTTTATACTCAATATGCTGAAGAACTCAAGTTACTGTCGGAGCAATTTTCGAACAGATTTAGCGATTTTAAAAACATGGAAGACAGTTTCAATTGATTAGTTACTCCAACAAAAAATAATGTACAAAATGCTCCAATACACTTGCAAATGGAGTTGATCGAGCTTCACGAAAACTCACTCCTAAAATCTAAATTTGAAGACGTGGATTTGTGCGATTTCTACAAAAAATACCTCGAAGAAGACCATTTTCCGGAGCTTAGAAAATTCGCAAGAAGATTGATTTGTGCGTTTGGCAGTACTTACTATAAATGCGAACAGTTCTTTTCAATGATAAAAGTTAATAAATCAAAACATCGTACAAGGCTGACTGACGATGATTTGGAAAATTCTTTACGTCTTTGTATCAGCGGAATTCATCCAAACATCGATGGATTAGTTTCCCAAATTCAAGCTCAAAGGTCTCATTGATTTCATTGTCGCTATTTAACTTTCGTAGTTTGTACTAATTCCAAATTTCACGATTTAATTATAATGTTGTACCTATTTTTTTCATTTCATTTTCTTATTTTAATAAATTGTATTGTAATAACATTGTCGTATTATTTCATGTCTGATATCTATCGCTAAAAATTATGAACACTACTTGAAAATGCACTACTTTTAAACGCGGCCCGCGAACGTATTTGCACACTAAAGTTTGGCCCACAATATGTCAAAGGTTGCCCATACTTGTTTTAAACTATAACGAGTGAGTTTTATATTAAAATTCTGTTATATTAGACACTCAGAGTTTACAGAGCGAATGTGTGTAGCAATCCGTTATCAAGATACTTACTCTTGATATAGTTACAGACTGATCGATTTTTTCTTCCCATCAATAGGGCATGCAAAGCGTCTTCTTCAACAAAGGCGAAAACTGCATAGCAGCAGGAAGACTATTCGTAGAAGCGTCCATCTACGACGAATTCGTGCGCCGAGTAGTGCAAGAAACCAAGAAAATCTCCATCGGCGATCCCCTAAACAGATCTACGTCGCACGGACCACAAAACCATCTCGCCCATTTCCAGAAATTGCTCGAATACGTCCAAATTGGAGTCGAAGAAGGTGCTAAACTCAGATACGGCGGAAAGAGAGTAAACAGGCCGGGATATTTCCTGGAGCCGACCATTCTCAGCGACGTTGAAGACCACATGTTCGTCGCGAAAGAGGAATCGTTTGGTCCGATCATGTGCGTCAGCAAATTCGACAATGGGTAATGGTGCAAATCGAATCTAATTTGTGATGTTTATTTAAAACGTGCTTTGTTTTTTTTTTTCCTCTACAGAGATGTGGATGGTGTCATCAAGAGGGCCAATGCAACGGAGTACGGTTTAGCGTCCGGAGTATTCACCAAAGATTTGTCTAAGGCGATGAGGTTTGCAGAATCGATAGATGCTGGAACTGTCTTCGTGAATACTTACAATAAAACGGATGTGGCGGCACCTTTCGGCGGTTTCAAGCAGTCAGGATTCGGAAAGATTTAGGTAAGGATAGTTTTTGAGTTTAAAACCTCTCCCCAAATTTAAAAATCTCTGTACCGTCTACAAACCTCTTATGCGATATTTCTTTCTCTTTCCTAGGTCAAGAGGCATTGAACGAGTACCTCAAGACTAAATGCGTTACTTTGGAATACTAGAGACGGTCTGACCATGCGTTGATATGTAAAAATGTTTGTAAATATGATGTATTATTTAGCCTCTTAATTATAATCATAGGTGTTGTATTATATTGTTAATAAATAAACTGTTTTTACTATTTTCTCTCAAAATATATTTAAAGAACTATCGAAGTAGGATACACATGCGAAATTAAGCTAATAATGTTTGTGATTGTACTTCAAGCACATTTTGCTAAAATATTTTATGAATCGAAGATAAAAAGAAGGACAAGAAAGCAGTACGGTACGGTTACGGTAAATAATTTGAAATTTTCTAGTTTTAGGTGAAATTTACGGAATAATTACATATCTCGGTTCACAAATTTGTAATCGATTAATGCACCTGCTTAAACAACCAAATTTAAATTTCCCGCAATCGCTTTCAGTAACTTCAACCGTTGAAACATAAAATTACCACCTATTTTGAGGAAACTTATGTATATTTTCTTGAAAATAAACACAAGAACATGAAACACAACATCTTATTTGCGTGTGTATTTTGATGTGGAATAATAATACAATCAATATTATTCTATCGATTTTCATACTAATGGAAAACACACTGAGACATAACCAATAAATACAAATAAAATTCACAGGATTGACATTTGTTAAGCGCCAACCGCCAACATGAAATTGTGAAGTTTTTCAGCGCGACAATATACGAAACATTAAGTACTTAATTAGATTTGGCATCGTTGGATACTACCTCCATAAGAGTAAAACTTCCTTCTCAAATCTCAACGTGAACCAGGCATAGAGACATAATAGAGTGCAAGATTGTTACAGATCCCTGCAAATCGGCAATAACTATAACTTCACAGGTTTTGCATCTTTTAAGGAAGAATTAATGTAAAATTATATAGTAATAAGTTAATAGTTTCTAGTTATTGAGTCTCAAGTTAAACTGTTGAAAAAGTAAATAAGAATAAAACTTAATTTTAAACTAATATAAAAAATACGAAGTAAGAGTTTGAGCCCGCAGATGATGTTACATACATCATATTTACAAAAAAGAAAATGAAATTGTACAGTGGTTATGCCAAAACCTATTCAAAATGAAAGATTGACCTTGGTCTTTTTTTTACAACTACATGTACAAAGAAGTATTTGGAACACCCCTACATAGAAAACACCACCTTTGTCCTTTTGCCGTAAGATGGAGCCGTAAACGTATACAGAATATTGAAATATGAAATATCCATCTAATAAATGATGCAATATTATTACATTTTAAGATAAATTCCATATTTTCATTTATATTTTATTTAATATACGTATTACGTATAAAACTCTGCAATAGTACTATACACCACAGTGTTCCCAGGGCATACGAGTGAGCTACATAGATATGTGGGTATGTTGAACAGACGAAGACAACGGTCGCACTATACCCATTTGCCTACGATGTCCTTAGTACAACAAAGGAAAAAAACTATCTGCCGTGTCTGCCTGTCAGGGAAAATTGCGTATACAATTTTTGTGGGATTGTAAATGGTTGGCCTTAGAGATATGACAGAATATAAAAAATAGTAATAAGAATTTATATCTTTTCGGCTAACAGCAGTAGATACCGCCGTATCTTAAATTTTCTTTGTCATTTTAAGATAAGATCATAGAAAATTAAAGAAGTGCCCTCCAAATGGTACCTACGTGAACGCTCAAGGTGTTCATATATATTCAATAAAGCTTTCCCCGAATATTCTTTTGATTCTTGATTATTAGAAATTGCATTAATTTGAAACACTCAACTATATAACTTTTGCTTTCAATTTAAATATTTACAACAGAAATATACAAGGAACATGTCGGCCGTTAGAAACTAATACGTGGTTGAATATATCAGGACTACCGATAAATTCGGAAAGGAGAAATAAAGAATACACATCAAAAATAAAGTGCGTTTGATGTAGGTATGTTTTATTAATTATCTATTAATCTATTAAATTCAAAATTTTGACATTACGCATTTTAGCTGTATTCAATCAGTTACCTAATGTCAAATCCTTTTTTGGCTTAGTCAACTGTAAACACCGTGAGATTGCGGTATTTTTTTAAAATAAAATTTAAGATAACTATACCCGATTCTTTAATAATTGAGAATGTAAAAAATACTTTTACCAAATATATAAGAATAAATAATAATTTTTGGCATCTTTTTAACATCGAATGTTAAAACCGTGAAAGAAAATAACATAACATATTTCCATCAGTCGAAGCAATTAATAAATTATTTTTATTTCTCATATTTAATATTCACTATATCACCATATATTTCCCAAAAATTAAACATGTTTTTTTCTCATTATCCCCGATAGCTTTTTTTCCTTTGCTGTACGCGTTGAGTACCTACGCTACCTGCTCTGTACGATGTATCCATCTGCAAATCTGCCCGACCACTCGACACACTGGAAATATGTTGGAAATAGTAGATATGCCGGATATGCTACACATTTCAAATCGGTTTAAATATACTATGCGCCCCTTACTCCACCATTGCCGTTCTATCCCTATCCCCTCTTATTTCGTCAAATACTGCTCTATAACCACCCCATTTGTATAAGCATAAATATTTTTTTGTTAGGAACGTTAGAAATGGTACCTACAGAGACATCTATTTTTTAAAAGAATTATGAATTTTACCATTTTTGACAGTGATGAAATTTTTTATAATCTTGCCCACCCTTAAACTCAAAACTGTCATCAATTTAAATGCGCCATATTGGTACACAGATGTCATCGGTGACGTCGATATAGCGTGTATTGTATTCAAATAAATCAAGTTAATGATGAGAGTAAAAAAACTTTAGCACAGCATCTATCGTGTTTTTAACCTGTGTATTTTAAATATTAAAACTGTGTTTTTGTTTTATTAAAGTTGTGGGCAATTTAGAGCTACAGATAATTTCTATTTCTAAATTCGCAATCAACTTTTCGCGCATTCTTCAACCAACAAAGATAACACAGGTAGTCTTCTAAAACCATTTCTTAACTTAGTATACACTATCCATAGGGGTTTAATTAAAAAAAAAAGGGACGCATTATTTTAACGCCATATAAAAATACGCTGGATAAAAGCTAATAAAAGTTGTTCAAGACTGCATCTGAATCTGCCGTAACAATGTAATGTATGTTTTCTTCAGAAGTAAATAATCAACTAGAGTGTTTGCTGTCCAATTTACGGATGATTAAATAATAATAGTTTATACTTAATTCTTTTCTTATTGATTTTCCTTGTATCTTTATTATTAATGCTATAAATGCATACTTACACAAGGCTTACTCGTATAATAGAAATATGAATAATATACATATTAGAAATAGTCCGTAAAAGCAAAAAACAAAAAAGTAAATAAACAAAACAATTAAACTGCAAGATTAGGTAATATACCGTACCCAGTGAACCAAATTCAAATTTCCCGCAATTATATTTAGTAACTTCAACTTAAAGGTATTCAAATAACTATTAATCTAATACAAAATCGTAGGTAATTTCATGCTTTAATATTGAAGTTACTAAAAATAATTGCGGGAAATTTGAATTTAGTTCACTGGTTACTAGTCACATTTGTGATTTGGTCACAGTATACTACTGTGATTTGACCAACTACAAACATCTCAACGCAAATATTCCCTAAAAAGGTACTAACTAAACGTAAGGAAAAGCTACGGTTTATTGACAGTCTATCAGGTCTGTGATGTTTATACACATGTAGACAAAGCTTAATTCAGAGCGTGATGATGGTTGCAGTAGGCGTGTCTAGGCCCTCATGTTTTACGTTGAAGATTATGTTACAATCCAACTCTTATAGTTATTATTGTTGTTATAGTTCGTTTTTGGTTTAACTTTGCGCGTTATTTTATTCTCACAACGATGATTATAGAAACTCAGTGGCATTTATCTTTATTGTATTAAAAGTGATTAACGATTTATTCTGAAAAAGATCAGTGATGTAAAATTGCGAACTCTTAACAATTTACAAAAATAATATTTGCATACACGATGTCAAAGACCTATTAATTAACCCATTTAAATATACCGCCATATTAGTTGTAGTTCGGTGTGCCGCGCAACCTTGTCGATAAAGTAGAGCATTAAGCTTCCGCTCCCACAGTGGTCTCTCTGACGTATTTTTGGTTGCCTGTCTCTTTAAGGGCGCGTACCGTAAATATAAAATTGTAACCAAATGGTTAGTTGCAATTTATTTGCGGTTATTAGTGATTGTCGATTATTTCAGAAAATTTACGGGACACTTTGGTTGATGTCAAGTATGTTAAGCTTTTTTTTTTGTTTTGTACCACTTTTAAAGATAACCACCATCGTCCATTTGGTTTTAGTGGATGCGACGCGCTTTGATTGACCACGTTTCATGCATAGATAAACAGGGGATAGAAACTTGACATTGCGCGCCCTCTATTGCTGCCACATTAGAAATAATCAGTGTGTGTCATAGTAGAATCTATATCTATCTTGGTGTGATCCGTGATCGTTTGACATGACGAGTTGTAACGTTATAGTGTTGACGATTGTTGCAAGCTACTTATTCTGTTTTCCTTTGAATCCCGAACTTTGTTATGGTGTATTTACCCTTTTTAAACGTTTAACGTGTGTTGGTGTTTTTATGTAAGCGTTCTCTGAACAATTTCATTCCTTTTTATATAAGTTTTGTGTACATAGTTTTACAGTATTGGACACGTGCTATTTCGTTTAGTTAAATATTGTTTATATGTTTTGTTTTTATTATGTATATAGTGTTAAGCTTTTAGTTTATTTCCGTGTATTTCGAATGTGTGCAAATTAAACAGCCTTTAAAAAATGAAGTTACTTTATTTAAAAAAGAATTTCAAAATGAGTAACAGATAACACTACGCCCTATAATCGAATTTCCCGCCATAAGTGGTTAGATAATGCTAGTTTTATGTGGCAGCAATAGATGGTGCAATCTAGATCGTGTGGTTTGTCAAGTTTCCTATCTTTCTTATAGTTAATCATTGTAGATAAAGTAGGTTGATTTATGCACAGTATATGTTTCCGCAGTGGAGGGGATAGAAAAATCAGAAAATCGTAAAAATGAGCGAGGTTGTTTTGGTGACAACTAAATAACAAACTTCAGCAACCGCGTTCCGTAAATATCATAATTTTCAGGAATCTGCTATATTCGGGACACAAAACCGAGAATTTGGTTGCTATTTGTGAATTACGGTACGCGCCCTAAATATATAATAATGATATCTATTTTTATAGTTGATATTCTTCCAACAAATGAGTTTGTTTATTCACTTATTGTTGGAATTATTATTTTCATTGTGAACTAAGTAAAATGATTTATCGCCAATAATTTATCTCTCTTAATTTATAAGAAAAAAGAAATGACTTTTCAGTGTCATCTCTCGGATTACTGCCTGCTTCAAAAAATTGCAGATTATTTTTGGAAGTGTTGCGAATAGCTTTTGCATAAACTAAGAGGTTTTTTGAAATTCTCTTGAAATGACTATGATTTATAAATTTAGCTTGACTTTAACTTTTTGTTTCTTCTTGTTTTACATGACAAAAATTATTTTGTAAATACTAAGGTGAGAAATGGCTTAAGATTTATTTTCATTTTATCTTTAAAATTATTATTAATTTGTGCTACAAACGTCTAAACTTATTCTCAACGAAATTTACCAACTTTCGCGCTCTGCTTTATCTTCGATCGCAGCCTATTTCAGATATATCTTAGTATTACTACTCTTCAGTAGATGGCGCTGTTATAGAAAATAAGTTTTGGTTTAATTCTAATCTTAATTCGGACATCTGGGCGGCATCTTTCGACAATTATTTAAATTATTTCGCTTTTAGAAGAATTAGTTTCGTTTCTTTTTTCTTTGTACGTAGTCATTGATTGCACTGCTATCTTATGCTTTATATTTTTATATCATGGGATATTCTTTTTAAATGAAACAAATTTACGGCTAAACATCTTTATTTTACAGAATAGTTTACAATCAAATTAATTTTACTATAATTTTATTATTAATTATTAATTTATTAAAATTTTCTAGGTTTTATATAGAAATAAATCGAATAAAAAATTAAAATAAGCAAAAAAAAAGTAATAAATTAGCAATAATAGTATATACAATAATTTATAATGATGAAGAAATAAACAGGAGAGAAATTTAAGTCTCACATTCTTTTTTAATACAGTATAGGCAATCGAATTAATGCAATTAGCACATCGTTACTAGTCAAAGACTAGCTTCTAGTAGGTGGCATATCGAAGAGATGATAAGATTTAATCTCCTATTCATTTTTTTATCATTATATATTTGTTAAGAATAATTTATTTAAAGCACATTTAAGTTAATTTAATTAACATTAAATTAGCTTAAATGGCGGCTCCATACGATTTTTTTCACAGACATCTTGTCAGGGATTGAGGGAGTTTTTTTTTTTTTGTTTGACAATCGTTCTTCTGTTACTGCATCTTCATTTGCAGTTGTCGCTCCACCTTCTTTTCATATCACCGAACAAGGTTTGTCTGTACGCCATCCCGATACCAAGAGACTATTCATCCGCTCCCGATTTGATGAAGTGCGTCGACATTCGTCTCTACGATTTTATTTTAATCTTCCTGAACGTTTTCACCGTCTTCAGCTTCTTGGTGCAGACCTCTTTCGGTTTCTCCACCGGCTTTTTACGTTTATCCGTCCTGGTGCTATTGATCGTGAATAATTCTTTGCCTATGATGATGTTCTTGATATGGGGACTGATATTTTCCAATTCGAATACTGCGTCGTGGGTGCTCGTACCGGAAAAGTTTTTGATTTTCTTATTGGCGTCGTTATCCAGTAGTAGTTTGACCATTTTCACTGCGTGTATAAAAATATTATTAGTGGTCCTGCTTATTTGGCGCATGGCTTAGTAAAAACAAAAAAAAAACACTAAATAGTTTAAGGCCCGTTTGCACCAACATGTTAAGCGTGGTTTAATTTTAAGCGGCACTTTGAAGGTGATATATCATTTTTAATAGCGAATGTTACATTCTAAACCCCAAAACCAAGCTTAACGCGTTGGTGCAAACGGCCCTAAATGTAACGTTTCGACGTTTATGCTGCTATTCTGTGTAAATCTATAGCGTCTTTAAGACTTTCTGCAAGAACTGTAAATATCTGCAACTGATATGGCCATTCTGTACACTTTCCTCAAGTAGCACATTTAGTTGTGATTACCACTGCTATAGACACAACTACTTCATTATATTTTAAAACTTTAAATCTTGACATGTATATATAATATTTGATTTCCTTTTCTTGGTTTTTAGTCTAATATAAAACATGATGAATACGACGACGACGACAACGTTTCGCTTTATTAAAAAGCTTTTTCAAGTAGTATATAAAAAAATGTAGAAATTGTAAATTATAAATAAATGCTTTTGTTTAATAAATGACAAAATTTGTGTTTACTATGATTTTGAATAATTATTATGTTTTATTTAAAGATTGCAATTTAAAATAGGATGTTGTATTATTTGTTTATAAAAATTTTAATTAAATAGTTCTTTACAAATATTTTATTTAGTTATAAAATTAAATTATATAATTTTGTGAATACTGTATATCGGTTTTATCATTGACTGCATTTTTATGTTTATAAATTTGAATTATTTCAAGTATATTACGCGTTTTTAAATTTTGTTCTTTGTTTAAAATTGTTACGTTGTTGAAATCAAAGGTGTGATTTTGAGTTATTTCATGTTTTTTTAAAGCTGTAAATTTAAATACAATAAAAATCTTACAGCTTTAAAAAAACATGAAATAACTCAAATCACACCTTTGATTTCAACAACGTAACAATTTTAAACAAAGAAAAAATTTAAAAACGCGTAATATACTGAAATAATTCAAATTTATAAACATAAAAATGCAGTCAATGATAAAACCGATATACAGTATTTCACAAAATTATATAATTTAATTTTATAACTAAATAAAATATTTGTAAAGAACTATTTAATTAAAAATTTTTATAAACAAATAATCACAATATCCTATTTTAAAATGCAATCTTTAAATAAAACATAATAATATATTCAAAATCATAGTAAACACAACAATTTTGTCATTTATTAAACAAAGCATTTATTTATAATTTACAATTTCTACATTTATTTATATATCTACTTGAAAAGCTTTTTAATAAAGCGAAACGTTGTCGTCGTCGTCGTATTCATTCATGTTTTAATATTAGACCTAAAAACCAAGAAAAAGGAAATCAAATACTTCATTATAGGCAATGCTACGTAATTTTTACTACAATTACCAACTTCGAAGGGGTATCTACTTAAGATGACATATTTGTAGTTGCAATGACGTCGTGGCCACAAAATAAATTACTTTAAGGACTTTATTACTTTATGGTGCTAATAAAATAGTAATTGTTACGTCATGTAGGGAAGTTGAGACTGTAGCATTTACAAACGTTTGCAGATCATTTTGTAATCAATCGGTAGTTATATTTATATTCTTTTATCAGTAGTAGGTAGGTTGCCATAGTGGCTGTACGTTTAATTATTTAATGTATTAATAATAATAATAATAATAATAATTCATGCCTTAGCATCCCCCAACAGCTTTCGCCAATTACAAGGGGCATCGGCCATGAGTTATTATTATGCCTGCGCATAAATGCTTTTATTAATAAAAACAGTGCAAATATCAATAACATGCACAATTTATTATTCAATATTATATGAGAAACATTTAAAGAGCATAAAACCGCTTACTCAGGGTGAGTACACCTATTTTTAATATTTAAATGGACTATCAACTGCTATCCAGTATATCTTGGATTCTTCAATTCTCAAAATAACTTTTAAGTCTTCCGCTATCACAAGACGAATTCACCAACTATGCCTACCAATTTATACGTATTAAAATTTCAAATTCGACTGGCAATTTCAAATATAAACAATAACCTCAAAGTTTTCGTAATGTTAAATACTCATTTACACAAAAAAAAATTAAACATGGATTAGACAAAATACTTCGAACATGCAACACGCCCCAAATATATTCTAAACTAAGGCAGTAATGAAATAAATGAAAAAAAAAACACTTTTAAAAACGCACAATAACAAAATACTAGGTTACTATAGTTCATTTACCATAGCAGACGAGGTACGTCATTACTTGCAAATTCGGGCCATGCAATACCATATTATTAAAATAACCAACTAACATATAACTTATTCTGGTTTAATTAAAGATACTATGTTGGTGCCTACTGCTTTTTAAATTGCATGCTTGTCACATCTTTCCAATGTATTCCCACCAATTTAGTTATAGCTGTCAACTGTCAAGGGTTATATTCTGCATTTGCAGTAAAGTGTGGGAATTTGCGTTTATACTTGGTATATATTTATTTAAAATAAGTAGTTATTACAACTAAACCATACTGAAACTATTGTGTAAACAATCGAAGATGTTAATAGTTTCGTTAATCCTGTATTTCGACGTAGAACGCGAGAACAACGGGCCATTACTCCCGTTAACTTTCGTGCGAGGAGTATAAAATCCATATATTTTTAATGTCATATCCTTTACAGTATTTCGTTTTTAGAGAGTAACGAGTGTTCTAAGCATTCATGTTGCAAACATAAGCAAAATTTCATCCATGAGTAAACAAGGAATTACATCCACTAACCCAAAACGAAAATGCATACGAAATATAATGTTGTAAAAATTGATTATTCTACTCATTGTCAATGTGCTATTGGAAACACAATTTATGACATGTATGAAAACAGTGAGTATATACAAATATTGTTTACAGAAATGGTTCTTTCACATACATTTTTCAGATTAACGTAACACATTAAACATTTTGAACAGTGCTCTTAAAGAAAAAGACATTTTCTATGGTTGAAACACATTGTTGTGGTAGATATTATTTGTTCTTAAAGAAAAGGAAGTTTGTTACGAAACGATAAATGACATATGGCAGATCGGAGGAGGAGGATCGGAGGATGCATACAATTGTATAAAGCGGATTGAATTAAATTAGTCTGGAAATTTGATGTACTTGGTGTACAATGTCAATTCAGAAGTAGTAAATCAGAGAGATTGGTTTTGATAGAGACGAAACTTGGATACTAATCGTTACTGTGAATACTTTAAGCGATAATGATCCTGATTAAATTTATTGTACTCACTTATGCCTTTTTGTTATTTTTTCCACTGCTATCATGATTAACACACTTGAAATCCTGATTTTCAAAAAGAATCATCACTAATATTAACGGTAAATGTTATTTTTAAGAGTTTGTTTATTCACCTGTCAAAAGTGTTTGACAGTTAAATAACCTAACGGTTTGTTTACGTTTTGACGAACAGAAAATTTGCAACACGGTCGTGACGTCATAGCAAACTGACTCACGTAGTACCTCGTCTGTTATAATAAATGGACTATAACTATGTATTGGCCAATACTGCCGACGTGGCGAATTGTACACATGCGAGACTTTTAGCCAGCCATCGAACGTAACGTCAATGACAAACTGCACACAACGTCGCCATTCTAATTATAAATAAGATGGTATTGTATTGTACCTTTGTACTTTGCGGAGATTTTCTGATTGGAAATATACAAGATGAAGACAAAGCTTCTTTATAGAAAGTTTATACCCCATTACAGTTGACTTCGAATAGGCCTTTCGATAGTATATAAATTCTTTCATATTTAAATATTTTACTGCTGGTTGAAAAAAAGATTAAATAAAAGACTGAAATGTTTCTTGCGTTACACATTTAAACTTGTCAATTCGCCTTCAACATAATTTTCAATGTGTATGAGATTGCATTTGGTCTCCATGTATACAATTTTAACATGTTTTGTGATTTGTCCCATTTAGTTCGATTGTTGTAATTATTTTATATTTAACCTTAATTTTCTATATTTTATAATTGATGTCTAATAAGTAATAAGTTTTAAACATTTTATGTAAGTAGCACTATTAAAGTAACTTTAATTTTGTTTATGTAATAATAATAATAATAATTTATTAAGCTGCCCAACAGAAAAGATCCCATTTACAGGACAACAGCAACATTAAAGTAAATAATAAAATATATTTACGTAGACTACACGTAAATAGAATTTAATTATATTCAAACAATTAATAGTAATCAATATTTTCAGATTATTTGAAAAAAACATAAATTAAATATCGAAACGTTAAACATTTAAATCAAACTACTGAATACGAAATCAATACTGGAAAATATAAACTTACGATTATTATTTTCTACGGCGTGGAACAGTGGCGTCCGTCCCGATTTCTGATCCCTAACATTGGCGTCCGTCCCGAACTCCAAGAACGTCCTCACCATTTCGTATTTATCTTCTATCGTCGCTAAGAGAAGGGGAGTGAAGCCTTCGTGATTGAAGGCGTTGAGATTGAAGGAGATGTCGGTGGCGCGCTGCAGCAGAACCCGCAGTAGACCAGCGGAATTGTGGAAGACCGCCAGATGGATGGGATTGTTACCTTCGGAATCCATACAGCTTATATCGGCGCCGCTATCTAAGAGGTGATTGACTATTGGTTCGTCGCAGTTGTGAATGACCGCTAGGTGTAGAGGTGTCTGTAAAATAAAAACATTATTACGTTTCAGTTGTTGCGAAGTAAAAGTTTATTTATTCAATGGAAATTAAAGGATAAGATGATGTAATAAGTGCAGTTTGTCTTTTACCGTAAAAAAAAAAAAATGTAAAAATGAACTAACAAACATAATAAAGAAGATATTTCTAAAAAATACCTATACCATGTGATTCAAAATAATTGTCGTAAGAAAAAAACTGTTTTCCGGAAAAAATTATCTATACTCATTACCAATTTAATGAGCGAAGTTAGCTACATACAAATTTCATACATTAAACGAATTTTCTTGACATTTAGCGACATTGGCGTGCGTGTTGTAGTATCTTTCGATTATTTATCTTATAATTTTTTTTTCAAATCGTTTATATTTACTTCTAATATCACGAACAATAGTATTTCTGAATACTGTAAGAAAATAAGGGATTTTATCTGTGGTAATAGCTCAACAAACAGGTAAAAAATCAATATTAACATTAAGTGAAATAGTTTATTACATTTTATAATTTATAAAGCTTATCATACACTTCAGCGCAATGAGCTGTCAAAAGAAAGTTACATTTCATTCCTATAAAGTTTCTACGGTACAGGAATTATTACCATTAGATCACGATAGGCGATTGGAATATTGTCATTGGTTTAATACAATTTAGGGACGATCACTTGCTAAACAAATCATTTTTCTCGATAAAGCCTGGTTTATCTAACAGACTATATCAATTTACAAAACTATTGTATCTGGTCTGCCAGAAAATCCACACGAATTTCGAGAAACGCAATTGCATCCCGTAAAAGTTGGAGTTTGGTTAGCTATTGTCCAGGCAACGAATAATAGGGCCAATTTTCTTCGAGAAACTGTAACAGCCAACGTTACCAACAGATGTTGGGAATTGTTTATTGCAAAGTTACAAGAAAATGAGCTTGAAGCAGGTTTTTTCAGCACGATAATGCTCCAGCACATACTGCTCGACAACCTGCCAATATCTTCAACAGTTTTTTGCTGACAGTTCGTTAGAGCACAAAGATGGCCACCAAATCGCCTAATCTAACCCCATTAGATTACTTCATGTTCGGCTATCTAAAAAATAGGATCTATAGAAACCGCATGCATACCATAGAAGAACTGAGAGATGCAGTTTTGTCACTTAATAATTATACTAATTGTATGTTATAATTTAAAGTAATAAATAAATGTAGTTAAACACCAGTTAGTACTAATGGTAAAATCATAATTTAGTAAAGTTAAATTAATTACATTTCATTTTTACAAGCAGAAACACCAATCTATAGTCGTTTATATAATGCGAGTTCAAATATAGGTTACGTTTTCCTTATTTATGACAGATCCGTTTACTTTCTTATGTTCCAACACTGACTTAGTTCAAACCTTCATTACAAACACGCGGCATATACCTACACCCTGTTACTATCTATAGAGCGGAATTGACAATCATTTTGATCTCTGTGTATTTTGGTGGTGTGTTAAATAGTAAATGAAAAGCGTACTCGGTACAAAAAGATTTTTTTTTAGAAATAACGAATATACAAACATCGCATTCGCCTAAATAAATAAGAGAATAAAAAATAAAAGAATTCTCTAACAACTACATAGAAATATTGTTTTTGTCAAGCCCAAGTAGTTGGGCTTGACAAAACCGATAATCGATAACATTACAATATCTTAAAATTTAAAGAAGTTAGGGTGAAAAGTATTGAAAAGATATTTCTTGGGATTATTGGATTCTACGATACATTTCCCATTTAACAATTGCTCTAGGTCTTCTAATAACCGAGATATCAATGATGAGATTGGAAATGTGCACGCACTGTATATAGGTAGGTAATTTTATTTTGCGAAAGGTTATGTAATTTTAAATTCTTTATCCTGATCTCAAATATATGTATTGTGGCTAAAATCATAACTTACAATAATTTAAGAAATATGATCGGTTACTAGCGAACTGGAACGCGTTGTCTGATTGTGTCACATGATCGTGAACCGTTCTCGAACAGCATGTTCGAACAAACCTATTATAACTTTCAATTTCTAATGTTAAAATATGATATGTTTCGATTCTTAAAGGCAACAAATGGACGGGACAGTTGCATTGTCAACACTATGACGTATAGAATCACTGTAAGTCAAAAGATACAGCGCCATCTATTCAATAGTAGTGATATAAAGATAAACATGAAAACTTTGAGTGGTAAAAGAGTCAGTTGTGTTGCCTAAGCTGTAGGCTCAATTTTGATCGACAAAAAAGTACTCACCAAGTGATTTCCATTGTGCAGTCTATCGAAAGCTTCCACAGACCTAACATGAGGATTTGCTTCTTCACTTCCGCCAAATCATTGTTCATCACTCCCAGATGCAGCGGCCTGAAAATAAAGTAGGATATGATATTAAGAATAAGTACATGCGAGCAACATACGAGATACATAATTTGTACATATATAAAAAAAGAGTATTTATAACACGTCTTATCGTTTATAGATTCTAATCTCAGTAGGAGACATGCATTATCATTTCTAGCGCGAGTGTTTGTGATAATTTTTGCAATGTCTGATGATTAAATGAAATGCTCACATGGGGGAATACTGCTATCGGCGCGATTGTAATCTAAATGCAAAACTGGACGGTACTTTTCGCGGATTATCTGATATTTTGTTATCTTAAAGTAAACATGTCTTGTAATACAAATTTATTTGAAGTTGCTGTACTAATATCTGCATATTTATATATACAAGTGTCCCGTATCATTGTGTTCAAATTTTGGGAGTGTAAAGTAGACTTCATTTCAAGTAACAAAAACGCAAAACTTGTATATCCATTTTTATTTGTTTCAAAGTTACAGATCTATGAATGTGATTGTCACATTATGAAAAAGAAATGTAATCCTAAAGTCAATACAAGTTGATTTTATTTAAAAAAAAGTTATATGATTCAATAACGGGCCTGTGATTTGAACATAGCGATGCGAGACTATACCATATGCAAGATACAACTATAGTCAAGCTGATGATTTATGAATATTAATAGATACTAATAATAGGTAAAACCAAAGTAAATGAACCACACTTTCACTTTTGAATTATTTTTTTTTTAAAGGTGGTAAACCAGTTTACTTCGGATTTAGGTATAAAATAAAGTCATGACGGCCTCAAATTTAAACATTAGCGAAGCCATGTTTCGTATCTTATTCTATTCTTACAAGAACTAATCGTTTTTGTTTTCTAAGAAAATGTCCTCTATATTTTTAAATACTCTGTGATTTCCCAATTATTTCCTCTGAATCATGCTGTAATCGGCATGGTTCTTGCATCAGCTAATGATTATACCCGTATCTCGCATACGGTATATGCATTTTGAACACAATCAATTTTTGCATTGCGATAATGCAGTGATGAGTGGGATAAAGGCTTCGATGGAATTTAGATAGAGACAAAGACTTATAATAATTAGAAATTTGTGCATTAAATTTCCAATTTTATTTAAAAAAATTAATTGATTTTGTAATGCAATATTACAGTTTCAACAACAAAAAATAATTTATAAAATAAAAAAATATATAAACATATTTTCAGACAATCAAAAGGTTTAATTCTTTATAATTTAATAACAAAAAAAAAAAAAATGAACAGCTAGGGGATCAACTGTATTTTATCTCGGATATTATTGTTGTTATGAAATTTACAAAGCTTTTACGTTGTATTTTAGTTGTAAACCAAGTATTTTCCCTTTAGAGTGAATATGTTCCCATACAAATGACTTTTTGTTTTTAAATAATTTGTAATTTTCCACCAACTACTTACATTATTTTTTTTTGTTATTTTGAATCAAGCTTTTTTAGTATTTTTCCTCTATAGAAAATATATTCCATACAAATGAATTTTTTGTTTCTGAATAATCTTTAATTTCCCAACAATTATCGTATTATTTTCTCTGTTGTTCTGAATCATGCTCTAATGAGTATAGTTTGCTCATCAGCACTTGACTATATTCGTACCTTGCATACGGTATATGCATTTTGCAATAAACACAATCTATTTCTGCATTACGACAATGCAGTCACGAGTATAATGAAGACTTTGATGGAATTTAGATAGATACAAAGGCTTGCTCTTATAATTAGAAATTTCTGTAAAAATTCAATGTAATTGAAAAGATTAACAGGTTTTGTAATGCAATATTTATACTTTGAATAAGAACTATGTTAATAATTGAAGAAAGTGATTTTTTTTAATAAAAAAATAGCTTTCATAAAAACAAAATACTTTCTGATAATCATTATTGATGGAATTTAGATAGATACAAAGGCTTGCTCTTATAATTAGAAATTTCTGTAAAAATCAATGTAATTGAAAAGATTAACAGGTTTTGTAATGCAATATTAACTTTGAATAAGAACTATGTTAATAATTGAAGAAAGTGATTTTTTTTAATAAAAAAATAGCTTTCATAAAAACAAAATACTTTCTGATAATCATTATCGTTGTTATGGTATTTAGAAAGCTTTTAGATTGTACTTTGTTGTCATTACTATATGAAAACATATTTGTAATTTTTTTTATATATAAATTTATCTGACAATGCTTCATATTACATATTTACTAATATATAATAAGTATCTGTCCAGCAGAAAAAAATAAATAAATAGAAAAGAGAAGATTGTAAATAAATAAAATTTATAAAGTATGGGTCAAAATTTTAAGATATCGTTTCTAGTAGAGATTCACCCTTACATAAAATCCAAAACATTTGCAATGGGGGAAACGAAATTATTACCAAAACTTCATTGTTTTACTGCGAATGCTTTACTAGATTAGCAAAAAATCAAAGGGACGATGCCTAAACACAATTTTAACTAAAGTATTTGCTTTCGTAATTGGTTATAAAATAAAATAAAAAAAATCACAACTTTTTATATTTGCCGCCTTTTTCTATACGACCCTAGGGTAAAATTTTTAAAAGCTCTAACACAATGTTAGAATAGAAAAATATTGTTTTTCTTCTTAAAATTAATTTTAATAAATGGTCATATTTTTCTGAAATAATTTTGAAAATTGAGTAATTAAATTAATAATTAATTACTATTATAATAATGAAAATTCATTATCTCCTTCTAGTATCATCCGATACGATATTAACATATCGATAATCACTTATAATTATTTTTGGTATCACCTTGAAGATGCAATAAATCATACAAAATCCAAAAAAATAGATACAGTCGCATCTTTCGTTTCCATTTATTAGCAGCCGATGATCGACTGTTTCCTGCGCGATATTTTCATTTTCACGCGCAAATAAATCAAACTTACATATTTGATTACCAAAAAAAACTTAAAACGCAATAAGTTATAAAAATTAAATTCGTCAAAATAAGAATTTACATCAATGAATGTGTTTATTTTTTTACGTTGATCCTGCATACGTAAATGGACAAACACACCAGCTGTATGTGCTAATTGTCATTGCATAAATAAACTTTATTTTTGTCTGAAATATTTATTAATCAAGAAATTCCACAAGTTCATTTATTATTATTATTATTATCAATTAACGTAAAACGATACGTTTGGATATTGGAACTCGAAGTTCTCAGAAACAATAAGATACTGCGTAAATTATGATTTCCAAAGGGGATTCCTAGTTCATTAACACGTGACGTCAAACATCTAGTGTGAACACCGTCAAGTATATGTATATAATTGCATTGACGATTACTTTCGGACGTGCTGAATTACGTTTGTCTCATAATTGGATAGTAATGTAAATATATTTCTACACGTGATTCCGTTAGGGACAAGTTGGAAGTCATTTATTATAAAACAGATCAAAAAATATATACGTATATACAATTCTATAGTTGAGGGTAACCACTCTGCAATAAATTGTCAAGGTTAAAACACGATTCATGTTGTTTCTAAAGAGGATATACAAAACATGATGTCAGTAACATTTATTTGCAATGAAGTCACCTTTAGAACCTACCAAATATGTATATACAGAAGCATATTTTTGTTCTTGTAGTTAAATTATGTATAGGTGTTTCACCAAAGACTGAATCTTTGATTACTGATATTATTTTTGATGCTAGTAAAAAGTCTTTTGCACAAAAAATTGTATAGAATTTAAAAAAATGTCTGTCTTCAGAAGCGAACAAATGCATATACAGGGTGATTCTCAATATATGGGACAAATTTTAATTAAGCGCTGATTCCTGGGGTTATTTTGATCATAAAACTTCATAAGAACATATATCCAAAATCGCTTAGTTCTAAAGTTGTACAATGTTTAATAGTAGGTCAACATAATTAATGTTTTTTATTATAAATTAACAAAATAATTAGTAAAACAAAATTAACTTATACTAACTATTGAAAATGACCGCCCCCAACTGCAATACAAGCTTCTATCCTCCGTCATATTGACTGGCGAGTCCGTTCTAAAATACCAGGGGTATTTCGAATTGTTTGAAAAGCTGCGATAATACGATTTCTCAGTTCAACGACATTTTCAATGGGAGTCGTATAAACTAATGATTTAAGGTGACCCCAGAGAAAAAGTCAAAGAATTTAAGTCTGGAGACCGAGGAGGCCACGGTTGTGGACCTTCCCGTCCTATCCACCGATCTGGATTATACGTATTGTCCAAAAACTCGCGAGCAATTAAACTAAAATGCGCTGGAGCACCGTCATGCATAAAATACATTTGCAATTTAATTGCAACGGATTCTTCAGCAGTAGTGTAGCTCCTCTTCAAGAAAATTGCGGTATACCTCGCCATTTAACCGCATCGGTAAAAAAATGTGGACCTATCAAGTGATCTCCACAATTCCAGCCCACACATTGACAGAGAATTGATGTTGATGACGCATTCACTAGTTCGTGCGGATTTTCTTCGGCCAATATGTGTTATTATGAAAATTATAATCGCGTTTCTAGAGAAGTAGCCTCGTCGGTGAAGAATATTTGAGCCAAATAGTCAGGATTTGTGTTGCATCCATTGATGACAAAAAGCCACCTTTGCGGAAAATCTGCCGGCAAAAGTGCCTGCACCCGTTGAATGTGATATGGATACAACAGTTGATCTTTCAATATTCTCCAAACTGGGCTTGACTAATGTTTAAAGCAAACGCAATTTTTCTGGTGCTTGTAGTAGGATGTTCCTCAATTCATTTAGTACCATTTCTTCAACTTGTGAGTTCTCACTGTAGATGGGTGCCCGTTATCAGTCGCCGTTTTTTTTAAATTGTCCCGTTTCACTAAGACGTTGGTGAAGACGGGCAAATATTGAATGATGCGGGATGATACGGTTCAGGTATTGTTCTTCATAAAGACGTCTAGCAGCACACGAATTTCCATTGGCAAGACCGTAAACGAAATGCATATCACACATCTCGGCATTCATGTAATTCATTTTAGAAAACAGAAACTGGCAATAAACTGAATGAATACTCTGCAACTATTGACAAATTCCCTCTCAACACAATAGTTTTTGAAGAACCAACTGTGATATTATATCGTGTTAGTCATAGTTCATAATTTATTATTAAAGATTCGATAACTTTAAAACTAAACCGTTTTGGACATATACTAATATGAACTTTTATGAATCAAAATAACCTCAGGAATCAGCTCTTAAAGTTTGTCGCATATAATGAGAATATTGAGAGAAATAAAAAAAATGTAATGAAGACACAGTCATGATTTTAGTATAAGTACAGGTACACCAACCAAAGAGGGAGACATAATTGTGTTACTGTACAATTCCAGAAATTATTTTCCCATATTTATTTATATAAACCTTTGGTGAATGAATGTTGAAGTATGTCGTATTATCAGATGGTATATGAATTCTAAGTAGAGTATTAAGCAACAACACAAAGGTATTACTTTACTCATACATGTATAGAAATTATTATTTCGTGGAAAGATATGGAATCCCGCATTCCGGAAGAGTAAGCAGATTCTTGTAACATGACAACATTCATGATTGTAAAGTACTCGTCCTACATTTAAAATAGCAGACCCTCAGTTAACGTAACCGCAACCCATATTTATACAATGTAAATCCCCTGTTTTTATTCGTAAATAGCATGTTGTCACTTATGTGTAGAGAATTATTTCGAAATAATATGTTGAACTACTTTAGATATTCATGATTACTCAGCTAGTAGTAGCCGTATCTAGTAGTGAGTAAACATACCTAACTGGAGTGCGTCTAGGGTATTTTTCAGTTTCAAACGGTAAAACTTAAAAAAAAAAAAACATATGGGAACTGAAAATGTTTATCTAAAAAGATTCAAGGTAAAAATGAATTTATCTCGGACGGTTTCATGTGCACACAACATTTATAACACACATAAGCCCATAAGAATCGCTTTATCTTATTTGCATTTGATTTTTGAAAACTCGTACTAATGCCATCAATTGCGTAATGTCAAAAACACAACTTGCTCGATGAAAAGAGTGATTTACCCGTTAAATGGGCAAGTAAACGTTTGAAAAAAAGGGAATACCTGTAAGTCGAGTGTGATTTTTATTAATCCGAATTAGGTAACCAAAGAAAAACAGGTTGTAAAGAAATTTTATTATAAATAACTTTTTTTTTTGTCGATAAGATTTTGATTTAATAATTTTCGTATTAAAAATATGTGCAGCAAAAATAATTGCACAATGTATTATACAAAAGTGCTGAAGTATTTACAGCTACGTATATAAAAAAAATTAAATGCATTTTTCAAAAATTATTGCATAATAATTTTATAAAATTTCGAAAATGTTTTTCCTGTTAAATACGCATATATTTTGTTAAAATTTCATAATTTAATTTAAATAAACTTTCTATTGACGGAATCGTAGAATTACTTGAATTTAAATATTTTTTATTTTGCCTTTTTTTTTAATCTCTAATTATTTATAAGTAATTATTTTACTATCTAACTATCTAAGTAGAATCTGTGTGAGCTCATGCTTCATGGAAATAAAATACAAGCAAGTCCAATATTTCGCAATATTAC
Organism: Protaetia brevitarsis; assembly: GCA_004143645.1. Classification (NCBI taxonomy): domain Eukaryota; kingdom Metazoa; phylum Arthropoda; class Insecta; order Coleoptera; family Scarabaeidae; genus Protaetia; species Protaetia brevitarsis. The sequence continues at coordinate 137,379 of RXPK01000559.1, read as the reverse complement.
TATATAATAAACTAAAATATTTAATAGCAAATTAGCTATTTTTGGTTATAGTTGTTGTGAAAATGAAAATTAGTATAAATTTAACTAAAAATAATAATACAAAAAAAAAAATGTAGAAAATATATATCTTGCAATTTCCTTGCATTATTTTTGTTATTTATTAAAAAAATATATAAATATGATTAAAATTTTCGCACAATTTTTTTTTTTTGTCATTCAAAAGTGAAACGCTTCTCTTAATATCAATTTTAAATATTACAAATTAAAATACCTCCAATAAAAAATGAAAATTCAAACAAAACAAGAACCGATCATTGTAGGTATGGATATTATAATTTTAATCACGTCATTTTCAAGGTATTGAAATGACTTCAGATAAATATTATTCCACCCTAACTGTCTTTTAGTGGTTTTTTTTTAATGATAATAATTTTTCAAAATTTCAAAGAAAATTCACGAAAAAAAAATAGATTAAACGCTTTTAAACTTCAAATTAGATTATATTAAATCCTCTTTTTTTACGCTTTCAAACCAACCCTTCTCGACTTTACAATAAAAATAAGAAAATAAAATAAATAAAAAAAAAATATGAAAATGTGGGGTACAACACTTCAGAATAACTTACGTAAGTTTTAATTGCAAAAATTTTTAAATCTTATAAATTCTTGAGTTTATAATTAAGAAAAAAAAATAAACAAAATATGAAATATAAAAAAAAATATATATATAAATTAATAAAAAAAAAAAAACATGGAATTGAAAAAGCCTTTAACGCCAAAATAATAATAATAAAAAAAAAACAACAAATTATATAAAACTTCTTTTCTACACGTTTCCAAACTCAATATTCACTCGTAAAATTCCCATTTTAAAAATAACAGCAAATAAAATGGAACTAATAAACGAATTTATTTAAAACTTTTGGGGGAAAATTGTTTCACCCCCAAAATTCTGAAAAAAGTAAATATTTTGTGTTGTTTTTTATGTAGCCTCACAAAAAAAAAAGAAATTCATTGGAATAGGTCTGACGATCTTAAAGGCCAGAAATTTTTGTGTGTAACTTCAAAGAGGAAAGAAAGAAAGCATTGGTATTTTAGGGCAAAAAAACCCATTGGAAATGTGGTCTATGTTATAATCATTTTGTTTTATTTCGTAGCAAAAGTTGTGCAGCAAAAATAATTCCCATTTTGAAATTGTCCTTTTCAAGCCTATAAAAACGTTTAAACTAACTAATTTTGACATAGCATGCATTATTTTCTCTCACAAATTACACACAGAATATGATATGACTGCTGTATGATCTCAATCAATTTATATACAGGGTAATTTCTAAAAACGATTAAATCTCATTTTTTGCTAAAATTAAACTTCATATTTAGATACAGCGTTGAATTTGTAACAACATTTATTAATAAAAGAATCTTCTAAATCAAAAAAAAAAATTGAGATACTTTACTCTGAGCGTAATTTCATATTTTTGATTAAATTTTCGCAGATTTGATGAGTGTTATTTTAGTTTCAAGCCGTGCAGAGGCAATTGTAAGAAAAAAGATTTATTAAATTAAAAAAAACAAAAAAAAATTTTTCCATATGTCGCACTTTCTGCAGGTCACTGTATATTTCATTTACCTACAAGAGTATTTATTTATATCGAAAGACCCATTTAAACTTTGGAAATTGCGTACTGCTGTGGTCTGGCACCGGGGTTTCCGGAATTCAAATTGTATTTTTATCATTCCAATTCATTTTTATCAATGCAATGATAGAGTTTCCACAGTTTTAAATTTTATTTTGAGAAGATTTTGTTAATAGAATTGTTGTTAAATTAATGTTATTGTTCAGTTGTGTATATTAATTTTATTCTATTGTACATATTGCCTTCTTCAGTATTGTTTATTTTGTAATATTCAAGAGATGATCTTTGCATTTTATGCCCTGTTTAGCCACGCATCTATTTTATATTTGTACGCCTCTAAAAGGGAGTTCCTTAAACGACGCCGGCGTAAGTACATGTGTTATTTATTTCTTTGATGCCATTTTGATAATTTCATTTTCATTTAATATGTAGTTCATTATTTTGATAATTTTATCATCTTTCAAGGAACTCTTATAATTAATAATTGCTGTTGTGTTTAGTTGTGCACATATTGGATATAAGATCAGTTATTGTAATTTGTTTTAGAAGAAATTGTTTTTTTTTTAGTTTAAAGAGTTTAATTTTCCGTTTCGTAGTTTTCAATTTAGTTTTGAGTTATTAATCACCTCGGATTGGGTGAAAAGAAGCATTGAGCTTGTGATTAAATTTCAATTATTTTTAATACACTTGTTTTGTCCACGCTTAATTTAATTTTTGTGTGTTGGAATTTTGAGACCACGTGGATTTTTTGTGAATTAGGATTTTCTTCTAGAACAAATCTGTCTTTTGTTTGTTAAAGGATTTGCATTGTCCTTTTTAATTGTAGATTCATGCAGTTTTTGTTTTTGGCCAGAATCTTAAATTCATGGTTTTATTTTTCCTGCATAATTGCAACTAAATGTTTTTTTTTCTTTTCTTTTTTTTAATATAATAAAATTATTGAATATTAATGTCATTCTAAACTTCTGTTCTTTTATTTTAGATCAAACCTTTTCAATTTTTGCAGTTTTAAAGAAAGTCAATTTTTCAAACGCCCACATTTTACTTTTCATGATTAGTTCAATTGTGAGAATAACCCTGAGGTTATCTGTTCTTTTGTGCCCTTTTAATTTTTTATCCCCTGAGCTAGTAGTAAATTTAATTTTTTTTTCATTTTTAATTTCATTTTGCATTTATGCTGGTACCATCAGTACACAGCAGTACGTATAAAAATACTGAAACAAAATAATCGATGCAGGATGACGTCAGAGGTAATGTTTGTCTTTATTATTCTATTTTAATCTTATAATACAGTTCTTAATTTGAAAGGTTATATCATTTAAAACGAAAATATTTTAGATAACTTTGGAAATATGTTATGTAAAATTCGAGCAATGAACGTATAACGGCAAAAATGTTAAACGAATAGAATTGCAAATTTTGTTGTATGATCATTGTTATTTACTAGGAAAAATGTATTCTTTAGTTAATTTTCTCAGCTGTTACTTAACTTATTAGCATTTTTCTTTTTTTTTTTAATAGGTAGGTTTAATTAAGACTCAAATTTTCAAAATTACCATTACATACCTGCGAACTTAATTAAAAAAAAAATTTGCCTGTATCTTAAAACCAGTCACTTATTTGGTTAACTTATCTTTTTCTAAGGGCAGCTTTCCAAATTCATTAAAATTGTGTAAAGTAGTACTTACCAGTTTAGAAAAAAGGTAATTCACAATCCATTTTTAATTATAGACCAGTAACAATTTCATCAAACTTTTCAAAAATTTTTGAATATTGTTTCTTAGATCGTTTCGCAAATTTTTTAGATAAGAATAGTGTTTTAACTGATAGTCAATATGGTTTTCGTTCAAATAAATCAACAACTACTGCACTGATGGATTTTTATACCAGGTTGATTCTTTATATTAATGAGGTGAGTGCCCTGTGGGTGTTTTTTGCGACCTTACTAAGGCGTTTGACTGCGTAGATCATAATAGACTTTTATCTAAATTATATTCATCTGGTGTCCGTGGAGTAGCATATGACTGGGTAAATTCTTTCTTAATTAATAGACGTCAGTATGTAAGTTATAACGTATAAAGAAAACGGATGTATTACGCAATGTAGATCGGACTGTAGGAAAATCACCTTAGGTGTTCCGCAAGGTTTCTGTATTAGGTCCTGTGCTATTTTTACTTCATTCTAACGATTTAAGCACTAATATATCTGATGCTTTCTTAGTTTCGTATGCAGATGAAACACATTTCTTATATCTGATAAAAATGAGTATGATTTAAAATTAAGGTGTCAATCAACACTGAATTCAATGAGTGACTGGTGTAGTACTAATTTGTTGCATTTGAATACAGATAAAACACAGATGGTTCGATTTCATAATAGGCAGAAGGTTTGTTCTAGTATGGAAGTGACTGTTGGTCCTCAACTATTAAGTAATGTTGACAATTCTCAATTTTTAGGTTTGAATATAGATAAACATTTAAATTGGAAATGCCATTGTAGTGCTTTAGTTTCTGAATTACATTCAATTTGTTATATATTTAGAAATTTAAAACGTGTAATGTGTACAAACCAGTTAATTTCAATTTATCATGCCTTAGTTGGCTGTAGATTAGCCTATGGAATATGTTTGTGGGGTATGTCCACTGGGGCGAATCGAGTTTTTATTGCTCAGAAACGAATCATTAAGGTTATTGCGGGTGTATCTGTATTTAGTCATTGTCGAGATTTGTTTAGGCGGTTTCGTGTATTGACTCTGGCTGGGCTTTTTGTCTATCAGTTGTCGGTATATATATTCACCAATAAACATCGGTTTAAGTTAATCAAAAATGTTCACGGTATTGCAACCAGAAAAGAAAATAAGTTCTTTATACCCCATGGGAGATGTGACATTGTGCGTAACTCACCAAATTATGTTGGTTTAAAAATTTTTCCGAACTTCTGAGGAAATACGTGCTTGTAACACTTTAATTGAGTTTTAAAACAAATTGGAAGACTATCTCAATTTGTGTTTTTGTAGTTTTAATTATGTGTCTTCTTTGTGACATGTCTTGTTTTACAAGGCGTTTAATTTTTTATGACGTATAAAATGTAATATTAGTTAAGTACCTAATATAAATTAACAAATTATTACTTATGTTAAGTGAGTATCTTTATACATTTTTATACATTTTTGTTTTAATTGTTATAATGTCTCGTTTATACTTTTAGCTGTACACTATTTTTGCTGCATTTATCTTTGACAATGTTGATGCCAATTTGGCAGTTGGTGCTAATAATGAATAAATTTATTATTATTATTATTAAAAAAATTCGATTTTGAAAAATTTAAAATTTTATAATTTCCCTTTGTCAAGAATTTGTTTTTAAATCCTCACCTATAAATTATCTTCTGATATCAAATAACAAGTATGGAAAATTTGAATCGATTTAATCGAGCGATTTCCAAAAAAAAGGAACATAAAGAATACAAGTTTTCCTAGTAAAAATACCAATGAGCACTGATCCCCTTAAAAAGAATTAAAAAAAAAAATTAAAACAATCATTCCATTACGCCTGGAAATAAACGCAAAATATCCATATATTTTCATCATGTAATCATAATTAATTACTTCATTCTAGACAAACTTTCACTAAATCTACGTATCCAATCAAAGGGGATTCCCCATAGCAAATGATTTTATATTTAGAAAATCTTACGGGTAGCCATATTCAAATTCCAATTATTCAAAATTAAAGCCGGGAAAAATGTTACTTTATAATACAAGAAAAGACATGAAAAAGTACTTACAGATTCCCAGCTGAATCCGGCACGTGACACGTCCTTAAATATTCATAGAATGCCCGTTTCTCGTGAGCTCTACCTCCTAGGACACCGACAGGTACGCTGTCCGCACTCAAGTAACCCATATTGGCGACTAACTGCGTCGGGGCCACGTTATGATTGCCGACGAAGCTGTCCAAGGTACTCCCCAGGTTGTACGTCACGTCGTTTACCCCACTCCTGATGACTGGCATCCTTGGACCGTCACCCAAATTAACATCACTGCCTATGATACTCCTTAAGTCGTCCAAGTCGTCGAAAGAATGCTGCTGCTCTTTGACAGGAATCGGTCTGCGTGGACGCGGTATTCAAAGGAAGCGATTCAGTTTGACAGGCAGAATCTTTGAGCGAATTGGCTGGTTTCCTGGACATCGCAGAAGCACGCCTATTAGTTTTCTTCTTCTTCTGCGAGATCGCTTTAACGCATCTTTCGATCATTTCCTGCCGGAGGAATAGATTTTTCGCGCGCTGACGTTTCTTCAACCTTTGCTGCGTCATCGAATCGCATTTAAGTCTTTCCCCGAACATATCGCAACCTCTCATAGTATCTTCACTACCATTACAGTCTCTGTTAACCGTATCCGCACTTTTACACTTCTCTAGATATCTCTGTATTAAATTCGCGTCGTTGAAATCGTCGTAAAACAGTCGATTCCCCCTCTCCACTGTGTCCGGGGGTATCCCGTGTAATCTGGAAACACCGCCAGTATCAACCACAAACGCGCCCCGTATTTTCTCTTCGACAGTGTTCGCTTTAGACGTCACGATAGAATCGGTACGCTCTTTGAAGTGTTTGATCTTCCCCATGTCTGTAACAGAGAGGGTGGTATTGTATTTATTATATGTATATGTGAATCCCCGAAATCGCGCTGTTTTCGCAGTGATAATCTTTTTGGAGGATTTAGGAGGGATATTGATGGAATTGATATTGGAGTTATCGGGCTGCATTCAGGAAATTATGTAATTCTGTTTTGGAGATTAAATAAATTAAAAAAAAAAAAATGAATGGTTACCTAATAAAAAAAAAAATATAAATACGACGGGGAAGTCCCCATTGTCTAAATATTGCTATAATCAGATATGTATGAATATTAAATATGTATTTGAGTTGAGATTCGACGGTGGTTTTAGATAAGAGACATTTATTTTAAGATTTTATCCGTCGCTGATTGGCTTTTCACGTATGTAAATAAAAACATATGCATGTCGACATTTTAATATTAATTTAGTTTTAGTTGCTAAGGAAATGAGGGATTATAATATAAATTTATTTAAAAAATGGTAATAATACCGTAATCTCTCCTTATATATGGCTCAATTATACAAATACATATATATATATATGCTTAAAAATAAGTAGAATACTGAAAAAAAAAAAAAAAAAATGTACCCATTAAATTTGTATTTTTTGTTCAAGTTTTCTGCATTATTTTTGTTATTGCTAAAAGAGAAAATAAACATCTAGAGCACAATAAATTCATTTTTATAATTTGGTAGAAACATTGTGCCCCATTTAAATAAAAAGAAAATGATAGAAAATAATTAAAAAAAATAATCTGCATATAATAATTTTTTTGTTGTTGTTCTGGTGGTTTATATTTATTAAAAAAAATTAAAATATAATTGACATTCACAATAAATTAATGTTTATAATTTGCAAAAAGGAAGCTTTTGCCCCATTTAAATTAAAGGGAAATATTGATAAAATTAAAAATAATATAAATTTAACAATAATAAAGAATATATTTAAAAAAATGTATATTCATTATAACTTTATTTTTTTTTAATATGTATTTTGGTTTGGTTATTTAAAAAAAAAAAATAGAATCATATATATATTAATTTCAATTGCTACAAAAATTAAACTTATAGTTATAACGAAAATATTGAAAAAAGCAAAATGTAAAAAATGTTGTACTCTTATATTATACAATTTCGTCTTTTTAATGTTTCTTGTATTGTTTTGGTTATTTATTAAACAAAAAAAAATAAATAAAAAAAAGCAACTAGCAAGAATGTTAGTGGTTTAGAAAAAGAAAGCTTTATCCATTTAAATAACAGGAAAGCAGCAAATAAAAAAAAAATTAAAGAATAAAAATATAACAATAATGAAGAATGTATTTAAAAAAATAATAAAAACATGTATTCACTATACTTTTTTTAATATGTATTTTTTTTTGTTTATTTTTTTAAAAAATGCGTTTATTAGAGTGTTTTAAAAATATATTTTTGTTATGTTATTTTAATAATAATAATAATAATATAATAGATGTGTTTAGAAGAATTTACAAAAAAGCAAGTATTTTTTTTAATTTTTATAATTTAAAAAAATAACAATGTTAGAAAAGGAGAGGGGAGGGGAGAAATTAAGGGAAAATTCAAATAAAAATATGAAGAAAATAAAATAGCACAACCTAAGAAGAAAATGTGTACCCATGATTTTTAATTAATTTTCTTCATTTTTTTGTTAATTGAATAACAAAAGCGATAAAAAAAATATTAGAAGTATGTAATGAAATATAAGAAGTCCATATATTCCATTTTTGTTTTGATGTACAAATAATATTAAATCATTATTTTATTTTCATAGCATTTTTTTTATAATTTAAAGGAGAAGGTATTTTTATCAATTTTCTTTTTCAAACCGGGCTATTATATTTTTATTTTTTACATATATTTTTAATCAAAGAAAAGTTAAAAGAAAACGCACAACGAGCATATATTTTTCAATTTTTTGTCAAAAAAAAAATCGTAAAAATTCATTTATATTACATTTTGCTGTAAATTTCTCGAAACGTATCAAAAAAGATTCAAAATATCTGTCCATTGTATTTTTAATATTTTTGTTTGATTAAAAATACGTTCATGTTTAAATAAAAAAAATATTTTTAACGTTTTCATATTTACTAACCTAAAAAATAAATTTAGGAAAACAATTTTGTCTAAACACAATAATAAAAAATATATTATTAAAAAAATAAATATTTTTTTTTTAAATATAGTAGGCATATCTAAACAAATCTTCCAAAAAAAAGCAAGCAGTAAATTCTTATAATTTTAACAAAAAGTGAGAAAAGTAAAAAATTAAATTTAAATTCATCTATAAATAATAATAGACATAATTTAAATAAAAATTGTGTACTCAATATTTTCTCCATTTTTTTTTTGTTAGTTCAATAATAACAGTGATAAAGAAAATATTATAAGAAATAAAGATATAAGTGCTTCAGGCGTCCCCCTTTTTTTCTTAAATATACTCTATATTATAAATTTTTGCTAATTTCATTTTCAAAGCATTTTTTTATTATTTAAATGCATGATGATATTTTTATTATTTTTTTTTGCTCATTACATTTTTAAGTTTTTTTTTTAATCGAACAAAAATTGACAACAAAACAAAAGAATGAAAGGCGCATATTTTTGTTATATTTTTTTTTCAATAAACAAAAAATAATTTTGCTTACGTTTTTCTGTAAATTTCTCTAGGGGATACCAAAAAAATACGGTATGTACCCACTATATTTTTAATATTTTTCTTTGATTAAAAAAATAATAAAATTTTAAATAAAAAAATATTTTAATAGTTAGTATTTACTAACCTAAAAACTAAATTTAAGAAAGTTAAGACCTCCACCCCACATACATACATTCTTATGGTAATGATTCCATTAGCAAATAACAGCTAATATTTGTCGTATAATTTATTTAAAAAACATCGAAAGGGTCGCCTTAAAGGAGTGTATAAATATTAGAAATATAAATAATAATTTTTGTTTTTATTAAATATGTAAAAAACGTTCTTTAAAAAAAAAACATTAAAAATATTGTAAGTATTTAAAAAAAATATATATTTTATATAAATATCTTTTATTCTAGCTACAAAAGGGAAAATTAAGGTACATTTGCAATTTTATAGATTAGGAAATTTAAAATAAATATTTTTTCAGTCAAAAGACAAGATTCATTTTTAAAATTTATATTTCGAAAATTACAAAAATAAATAGACCAATTTTATTTTTTTAATGTGCCAGTTTTTTTGAATATAGGTACTACTACTAGAAACTAAAATTCAAAAATAAAGTAAACCAAGGTTAAGAAATCTAAATAAATAATTTAGTGCAAGCAGAATTATTTTTTTTGGAAATGGGTGTCCTATTGTTTAGCGAAAAGCCTTGAAAAATACAAAACAAAAGAATTTCAAGGATTTAGAAATTTGTATTTTACATACATTTCAGATTTTTGTAATAAAATCAAAATACTTGCGATTCATTAAAAAATAATTAATTATTATATAAAAAAATAATTGTAAAGCGAAATTGAGTTTATACGAAAATATTATTTCGAGGCTGATGCAAGCAAAAAAATAAATTATACTAAAAAAAAAACATTTTTATTATTTTACCTATTCTGTCTTTCCCTTATCAACCAGATGTTAAACTATTAAACATACCGAACAGACACTTTATTAAAAAATATATATATATTCAGATAGAGCACGACTACAATTTTTTTTTATCATATTTATCACGTGGTACTCGTGCACACGATAACGTAATGGTAAATAATGATTTTTTTAGTGGAAAATCGTGAAGTAATACCCCTATAATAACAAAAATTCCGAGTACCAAGAGGAAATGTCACGAAATTTCAGATGAATAATAATTAAATATCATCCTTTGACAAGGGTAATTCATGCGAAAGTTGACATGCGATAAAACAAAAATCATCTATCAGAAAATTAAACTAAATAATTTGTTTTCTACATAAATGTATCATCTTGATCTCAGGTATGTACTACTAACACTTATATAGATATTGTCATGTAGGTTGACACGTGGAAACTGTTAAGATCCGAAGGGATTATTTAAGTTTGGTTAAGATAAAAAATCGATTCCAGCTGTTCGCAGTTCTGTTTAGCATATCAGTCAAGTGGTATCGAACTATGTAAATGTATGTATTATATATCAAACTACAAACGTATTCAACAGGATAGGGAATTCCCTTTATAAAAACATTTAGTGGTAAAACTGAAATGTAAAATTCCGAAAAGCAATAAATCTACGTCGATAATAATATTTATTATTTATCGAGCAGTGGATCAATTTTACTATAAATAAAATAACGGAATGATTCCGCTTAAAGATGTTTCACAGTAAATAATGTTTAAGCCATTCTTAAAAGGGTTTCATAAGGGTGATGATATTCCTCGAAAATATACGATTTTAATGTTGTCATATAAATAAATATTTTTTTTATGAAATTACAAATTTTATTCGCAGAATCATTTATTTAAACATGTATGTAGAAAATTTAGTAATAAAATTGAAAATAAAATATATTCTTTTTGGTTTTGGTGGGAATATTATTAAAAACTATTAAAACAATTTCTTTTTTGGACATCACGATTTTCTGTTGCAAAATTATTTATTTAAATATGTATGTTAATAAAGTTAATAAGAAAAATATTAATAAAATTAATGAAAACATACATCATTTGTTCTTGTGCTCTGCATATTATTTAATTTAATTTTTTTTTCGTTGTTTTTTGCAAATTTATTTAAATTTACAATACAAAAAATATTAATAAAATAAATAAAAAAACATATTTGCTCTTTTGTTCAGCATATTATTTAATTTATTTTTAATTATTAAACCCGACATTTTTAATTTTTTTATATCAATGTTTTTTCGATGTTTTTTTTTTTGCAAATTTACTTAAATTCATAATAAAAAAAAATATAAGAAAATAAATAAAAAAAACATTTGTCTTTTGCGCAGTAAATTATTCAATTTAATTTTAATTATTAAATTTAACAATTTTTTTCAATTTTTGTCTTATTTGTTCTTTTTTTTTTTTAATAAAATATAATAGGCATATTTAGAAAAGTAAAAATTAAATGTAAATTCATCTAAAAATTATAATAAAGATAGATAATTTAAATAAAAATTGTGCATCCATGTGTTTCAGAAATAAAGATATGATATATCAACATGTTCTCTTTTTTCTGAAATATACTCCACATTATTACTTTTTCTGACTTTTTATTTATTATTAAATAACACAATTTATTTTACACAAATTTTTTGATTTTTTTATGGCTTTATGATCGTTTGAGTTGCAGATGTTTTTTTTTGCAAAATTAATTTATATAATATATGCACACGGAAATTAATAAAAAAAAATATTAATAAAATAGATAAAAAAGCATATTTGCTCTTTTGCTTGGCATATTATTTAATTTAATTTTAATTAATAAATGAAACTCGTTAATTTCTTTTCTACCATTATAATGTTTTTTTTTTTTTCGCTGTCTTTTGCAGAAATATTTATTTAAATTAATAAAAAAAAAAATTAATAAAATTAAACATACTTTCTCTATTGCTCGGTATATTATTTAATTTAATTAAAATTAAAATTCAAACATTTTTCAAATCCTTATATCCTTTATAATGTTTTGACGTTTTTTTTTTTGCAAATTTATTTAAATTCATAATAAAAACAATAATATAATAAATAAAAAGATATATTTGCTCTTTTGTTCGGCATATTATTTAATTTAATTTTAATTATTAAACTCAACATTATTTTTCAATTTTTTTATACCATCATAATGCTTTTTTGTAGAATTACTTATTTAAATTAATAAAAAAATACTATTATTAAAATTAATAGAAAAACATATTTGCTCTTTTGCCGGGCTTCTTCTTTAATTTAATTTTAATTATTAAATTCAACATTTTTCAATTTTTTTATACCATCATAATGTTCTTTTTTTGCAAAATTACTTATTTAAATTAATAATAAAAAAGACTAATAAAATGAATAAAAAACCTTTGCTTTTTTATTAAATTCAACATTTTTTCATTTTTCTTAATTACATCTTCAAGTTTATTTTGGAGGAACAATTTATTTAAATATGTATACGTAAAATTAACAAAAATATTAATAAAATCAAAAAAAAATCTTTGCTGTTTTGGCCAAAATATTGTTTAATTTAATAAATTCGACATTCTTAATTTCTTGCGGGATTATTTATTTAAATCTTCTGCACGAAAAATTAATTAAAAATAAATTTTAATAAAATTAACGAAAAAACATGTATCTATGGCTCTGAAGAGGACTATTTAGTCGAAACTAGTAAGCTAATAATCTTGTAATATCGATTGAGTTTAATAGCAGTTGTTATTTATAAAACTTACTTTTTGGTCTTTCAGTCGGGATATTATTGAATTTAATTTTAATTATTAAATTCAACAATATTTTTCATTTTTTTTTATTATGGTATAATGTTTATTCGCTGTTTTTTTTGCAGAATTATGTATTTATTTAAATATGCATATAAAATAGGAATTAATACTCTTTTCTCCTTATGCCCGCATATTATTTAATAATGTTCAACAATTTGTTCCAATTTTTTTTTATTACTTCACTATGTTTAGTCGTTAAGTTTTTTTTTTTTTTTTGAATTATTTATTTTAATTATGTGTAAGGGAAATTAATAGAGTTAAGAAAAAAAAATACTTCTTCTTGGTTAATATATTTGATTTTAATTGTGTTCAACATTTTTCAATTTTTTTTTTTTATTACATCACGATGTTTTTCCATTTATTCTTTTTTTGTTTACTGAGTTATCGATTTCAAAATGTACAAGGAAAAATAAAAAAACAGATAACCTTTATTTCTTTAGTCGGCATATTATTTGTTTACATTTTAATTACTAAATTCAAAAATAAAAATATTACACGAGGTTTTTTATAGATTCAAATATTTATATTAATTTTAATATAAAAAATTAAATCTATAAAAATAAGCTTTTCCCAATTTTTTTATTTTCTTTTATTACATCACAAATTTAATTTTTTTTTCATTCAAAAAATACACAAAAATATTTCTTTTTTATTGTGCTTTTAACAACATTAATTTTGTTGTTCTTTATTAATTTTTAAATTTAGTTTTAAATATACAATTTTTGAAATAAAAAAAAAATTATACGATTTCAACTTAAACTAGGAAACAAAATATGTATCCCCATTAAACTTCCAAGGTAAAAAAAAATATAATTTACATTTCAAACTGTTAAATTGATTCGATATAATGTAATTTGGACATAATCCACAGCTACCTTCTCTCCTTTTATAACCTTTTTATTATTTGGAAATCGAAATTCCTTTACAAGAAATTTTAGCCTATATACGGAATAAATTCAAATAAGTAAACTTTTATACCTTTTAATACAAACTCAATTAATGTATTTCATTTATATTTACACGTAGTCTTTTAATAAATGAAATTGGGCACCTAATTTTTTTTTTTAGAATTTTCACTTAAGTGGACCACCCTGTATTTATTTCTGCGTAGACAAACGCGTGTTCCACGTGAAGCCACGCCACATTTTACCTTGAAAACCGCATGGTGACCGCGTTTATCGCATGCGCTGTATTTTGGGTATTCACTGATAAAAATAAGTTACTGATAACGACGAAAAAAAAAAAAAAACTTTTCCAGATTGAGAACGTAAAAAAAAAAGAGTTATAGTAAAACCCAGGTTTACGCTTGTAGATTGTTTAATTCGTTGTAATTCCACGGGAGCATCGATACTACATAAAGATTTAGTCATATGTTATGTTGAAGATAAAGGATAAGAAAGGATGTCACGTTCAATATATTTTTTCTACTTTGTAGTCAATAAATGTTTGTCTAATGTCAGATATTTATTATACATAGTCACTTTATATGTTCATGCTGATAACAAACATTTATATCTTTTATTAGATGATATAAAACAAATCTGGTCCCGATTTGAAAACATTTAAACTTAAAAAGTTATATATAACTACTTTAACGGAGATTTCCATTTTAATATTTTATCGTTTATTTAATTAACAATCGAAACTTCAGATAGCTTCACAACTGTAACTCATTTCAAAACCATAAAAAACAGATGTGCTGGATAGAAATTAAAAAATTTACAATTTTAAAATCTTCTATAAATAAAATAGGCGCCTGGATGTACATAATTGTAGGTTAATCTCTATCACTGACGACGATTAAACCTAAATCAACAATTGAGCACTTAATTATTAGTTAAAGTGTCCGCCCAACTGAGATTAATTTGTAATTGTGTGTTTAAAGTATTGATATGATGGCTTACTCAAGCAAGTGAGGGCACAGATGACTTACATCTATATGATGGACGATCTATTTTACGAATATTAAAGAGAAAATTGTTTACATAGTCACTATGTTCAGTTATATCACCTTTGTGTAGAAGATCTGGATAAAAAAACAGTTTTTAAGTTTTATAACCAAACCAACTTCAACAACCAAGGAACTTCTGTTCGTTTTTTCTTTAAATTAATTAGTTTAAGAGTACTGGATCCTGAATTGTACTATTGAAAATACAAAATAAGAAAAAACTTCACAGTGATGTGCTATCTCTCTTGACAATAATTGACGTTAGCAAGGAATGCCAAGAAGCAACGTTGTAAAAGCGATTATATATCATATAGGGCGATCGAGAGCACAGCAACGAAGTCAAAACGTTTGGAGCATTTTATAGTATGTATGTAATAAAACTATATGTAATACCGGTAACAATAAGACACTATAAAGTTGTAGAAACAATTTATCTGTTTAATGTATACAGCTATTTAAGGAAAACTAGCAAAAGCAGGTTGTAGCTGCTAACGTAACTATTCCAAGGTATTGAATAAATTAAAAGGGAGTTTTTTAAGAGCGAGATTTTAGACTTTAATTTTGAATAACAAAAATTTGGGTTATTGTTGTTTTTATGTACTATTTTAATGAAATAGCACATAAAAAGTGTTAAACTAACTTTTTTAAATAACTTACGTACATACGGAATTGATATGTATTATATATTGATAGGTTTTGGCGTATCAAATGTTTTACTATTTTATAGTTTATGCAGACATTGTTTAGTAAATTTATTAATGAAATTTTTGGGGTCTTTGTTAATTAATGCTAGTATAGCCTTAATATTAAAAAAAAAATTCAGGTCTATTATTAGGGGACTTGTTAGTTTTAGCCCTCTATCAATGATAATGAATGCATTAACATTATGTTTTTTTTGTATGGTAGTGATACTTAGGCCAAATAGTTAAGATATCTCCCAGATGATATGGGTAAAGATTTTGACATGAATACTCCTGAAATAAGCTCAAACATTGTTCATCGAGCTAAAATTTGTAGTACAATTAATTCAGTTAAACGGCGAATTAATGTGAAGCAAATAAAACAATATCTTTTAATTCTAAATACGTTTATAAAATGCTGTAGTGTTTTTTTTTTAAGATTTTAATCTGTCAAAACAACCTTGTAAATATTCACCGCTCCTTGCCTAGATTTGACTAAAATATTATATGTAATAATGTTAATAAATACCGAAATAAAATATTCTCCTTGTAACATTCTTTTCCTATAATTTGACTTCTAATGAATTAGTAAAACTTTCTTACTTTAACAATATAATAACTTTGGATGGAACTTTGGTTAAGTATAGTTTAATAAAAGAATGGAGTTGGTGTTAACAATGGTCATATTTCTAAGGAATAACGTGTGCTGAAGAGGAAGTTTAGAAATGGTTTGTAACTTCTAACGTTGTGTTTTTATTAAGAAGCAGGACTGTATTTTTATTGATAAAGAAATATATTTTGAAATACTACAAGTGTTTTGTGTAAATTGGAGACGAGAGAAGTGACAACTTATGTTAACAACTTCTAATTATTTTTTCTTTTTGAATTTAATTTCAATTAATGTCATTATTTAACTGGAAGATGTAATATAATTTATTTATTTATCTACAAACCAAATAAGTACATTATATATAATGAAATAGCGAATTGCAGTAATAAAATTAACTAATACGCATTAATACAGATCCACTAAGAATATATTATACTCATGGATGGAAAAAATAATAAATGCTGTAGTGTTTTTAAGCTATCAAAACATCTTTGTAAATATTCACCGTTCCTTGCATAGATTTGTCAAAAATATTATATGTAATAATGTTAATAAATACCGAAATAAAATATTTTCCTTGTAACATTCTTTTCCTATAATTTGACTTTTAGTAAAATTAGTAAAATTTTGTTACTTTAACAACATAATAAGCAAAATAAAAAAAATCGTACCACATAGTCTTCCTTCGCAACAATTTTTTGACAGGTGCAGCAACGTTAAGTTAAAAAATCAATAATTAAAGTTCAAGATCGAACAAGGAAGTTGAATGTTGGCATTTTCTTATTTTGGATAATTGCATTCAAACTCAAACACTCAAAAAAAAACATAAATTGCGTTCTTTTTTTTAATCGTTTTTAAGTTGCACTTCTTCTTGATTATTCCCAGTGAACCAAATTCAATTTTCCCGCAATTATTTTTAGTAACTTCAACATTAAAGCATGAAATTACCTACGATTTTGTATTAGATTAATAGTTATTTGAATACCTTTAAGTTGAAGTTACTGAATATAATTGCGGGAAATTTGAATTTGGTTTACTGGGTTATTATTTGAGCCTAACTGAGTCAAGCCCAAATAATAATGTTTAACCTAAATACATCGTGCACTATTTAATTTTATTCGAAAGCGTGCAAACGTCAAAAATTCAACGAAAATATCTCAAAAACCGTTAAATTTAGGGATAGGAAACATTGATATCAACACCCTGTATATTGAAAGGGGTATAAAGTTAAAAATGTTTTGCTTTAATAGATAGTTAGGTTATAGCTGTTCTGCAAGTTACAAAATCAAATTCCTACTAGAAGTTCGCAAAAAAAAAATCGAATAGTGACACAACAACTGCATTGATAAAATTATTTTTGGAAAAATGTTGCAAAATATATTCCCTTTTCCGACACGACAATCGTATTAATAAAATTATATTTAAAAATGCTGTTAGTAAAAGCCTCGTTAATCAATAAAATTAGTAAAATAAGATCACTTTTTCTTTCGTAAAACTGTAAAAAAAAAAAAGGTAAAAAGTAACCTGAAATAGAAGTAAAAACAACATAACAATCGAAAAAATTAAAAAAACCAATGCACCAAATCTTTGAAAAACACTAGAAATCTTCATTCACACCGTGCTAATCACAAACTACGTAAATAAATAAAAAGTAGGAAGTTTCAAGCTACTATAACGACAACCACCAAGATTTACCTGCGTCCTTCTGCTCGAGATCTTGCTGCTGATTCACGATAACATGTTTGATTTTAAATTTTAAAATACCATCGCTATTTTTGCCGGACTCGCTTTCCAGCGAATTATTGGTGTTTGATTCTTCGTACTCGTCTGGTTGCTCTTCTTTGACAGTTAAATCGATTATCCTATCGTCAGATTCTTTTCTATCGTCGATGCTGAATGTTCTATTCAAAGTATTAACGTCTTTCACTCTTAATTTCTCTTGGACGTTTGCCACCTTTCCTATCTCCCCGTTATCGATGGTATTTCTCCGTTCCGTGGGGCATTTGAGAACTATCACGTTTTTTTTCGCAGCCCCGTTAAGTAATTTATTGATATTTTCCACTGAGATGCGATGTTTGATCTGATCGACGAATTTCTCCTCGTTAATTTTGACAATGCCCACTGGATTAATTGGCCGGTTACTATCACTGTCGGCTCCACACGCGTCGTCGGAGGTGTCCTTAATAACACTACTAAACGCATTAGATTTGTTTACACTAGGATTTTGATTATCAGCTTCAACGCACTGATAAGGAGCCTTATCTCTCTTTTTTTCATACGTCCTGATGCCTTTAGTTAAAGTAGAATTCGACGCGTTCGTGGTCTGCTGTTTGCCTTTCTTATCCCCAAATATTTTAAGGATGTTCTGTGGAACATTGGTGCATTTCTTAACCGGTATCTTTATATTCTTATCGTTTATCAAAATTAACCCACCGGTGCTTGGTATCGACTTTATTATGATCGGCTTGGCTATGATACCTTGGGATTCCCCCACGGTCTTTTTAACAGTATCATCATTCGCCCCGTCCTGCTGTTGATCTTTCTTTTTACCCTCTGTATATTCGAGAACGCTCCTATCTTTATCGAATCCCAACAAATTTAAACTCAAATCGTTTAGATTAAATGATGTTACATTACCTTGGTTCAAGACATATCTGGCGTGGTTATACTCGCTAGCCATGTAATTTTTTATTTATATCACCCTGTAATGTATGACCTGAAAATTGCCGTTTCGTCATAACACTCCTTCGTGGGACAAAAGGACAGAGTTATTTCTCACCTCTCCTCGCGTATCGTATGCGAAGTAAACCGATCTCACAGTAATTGCCACGAAAACTGGCTATTTAAGCCTATGTTGGTTTCGTATTCCCGTAATCAGCGCTTATCTAAATAAAGCCTTGCGAACTAGGTTCTTCCCCTAAAAATGGCGACTCAAATCGTGTGCCGATTACGTACTGGACTGGGGAGTTTACAAAATCTAACGCGAACGTGTAGGCTGGATAACAGTTGGCACCTACTGGATCGGTTAAAACGTAATAACCGTCTCGCTCCTTTGGAAACACACAGCGATGTTTTTTGTTAATTCGTTTTTAAACAAGCGACAATAAATTTCAATAACACACGCGAATGTTTACGATGAAATGACTTAAAACAATAAAAAAGTTATTTGTATACGGTAAAAATATATACATACACAAAGCCCGTTATTATCGTTGGAAACTTACATTTGAAAAAAACACGAAATCTTATTTGGATATAACGAGCACTGTTTACGAAATTCTCTCATTATCATTACTTTAATACGCACGCAAATATTTAATCGATAAGACGTAAGAGTATTTCCCCAAACTTCTTTTCTCCGTCGGTTGTTGTTAGTAAAAACGTGCAGCAGTAAAGAACTGTATGTAGCGCCCTCTCGTGCTTTGAGCTAGAGTATTAAGGCGTGCTGCAGATAATAATATATAGATGGCGTAAATATACCTTTGTAATGCTTTATTTTTTTAAATTAAAACCGATTTTTTCATTACTCCCAATGTATACAAATCGAAATTTAAAGTTAGTTCATTTTAAATTTCTATTTAATTAAGTCTAAATTGAGTCATGGAAGTTGTAATAAAAAAAGTTAAACGAATCTTTAGAACTTTGGGGACTTTAGTACTAGATTGTATTGAAACCAGTTGTGATGTTAATTAAAACTGGATATTAATCGAAAATTTTAACATTAATAAATAGAATAAAATGTATCTATTGTATTTATAACGACAACACCTTGGAGAAGTTAAAAACACTTCGATAACCTTAAAGATAAACAAGATAATATTGAAAAAAAAAGGGTGTATAAGGTTAACTGCAAAGAGGTAACAAAGGCTACAACAAAAACCTTTACAACAACATAAATATGATATTTCTACGGGTAATAGCTGTACCAGTGTACTATCCTTTCTCACCAGTCTATTTTTTTGAACCTTTCATCTTGGATAACAAGACAACATCTGAAACATCCAAAACGGTTATTGTGTGAAATTATCCATATAAAAACTACTAAAAACTGTAATTTTCAACTTGATTGTTGACAATGTTTTACTTATAAGTTGGTATTTGGATAGTTATAGGAACTTTAATTAAGTATAGTTATTAAAGAATGAAGTGGTATTAGCAACGGTTATATATGTATAAGTGTATATTTTGATTCTTTTGTAAGGAATAATATGTGCCTAAAGAGGAAGATTGGAAATGGTTTGTAATGTTGTGTTTTATTAAGAAGTAGTGTTGAATTTTTATTGATAAAGAAGTATATTTTGAAATTATAGTTTTGTGTAAATTTGACAGGAGCCAACTGATTCTAATTATTTATTTATTTTTTTTCAATTTATTTTTAATTACATATACATATAATGAAATAGTGAATTACAGCAATAAAATTAACTAATAAGCATTAAAACAGATCTATCAAGCAATATCTTATACTGATGGGTGAAAGCATAAAAAGGATATAATGCCTTAAAAGTGGTATAATAAATCATTACCTAAGTAATATTATAATTACTATTTTCCCTGAAATAGTCTCTGTTTTATTTTTAAATTTATAATTATACTCATACGTAGGTAAATATGTAAAGCAATATCGGATCATTAAATAATTAATTATATACATTCACAACACAAACTATGTCTGTTTTTTTCCAATTATTTGCGTCCAAATTTAAGGTTAATCCAGTTATGATATTGAATTTTCGTTTGCGAGGTTATGTTATGTAATATTATATAATTTACATAACAGGAATAGATAATATATATATTTCTGTCCAAAATGGAGTGAAAGGTTTCATATTTGTTCGTAGATCAAGCCAGTAGATAAAAATATTAATCTAAATTATAGAATAAAATATTTAACTATTTTGAAGTGAACTAAATTACACACCGAGAGAAGAAAATGCATTCCGTCAACCAACATCACTTTGTTGGAAAAATATTGCTCTAACAACATTTTTAATCAAATTGAACAAAATATAAGGTTAAAATAACAAAAAAAGAATGTTGCCAATATTTTGTTAGTTCAACATCAGCAGTTGTTTGGTTGTTAGCGGGACCACCAACAGTATATTTTGTTTAAACGAATTAAAAATATTTTGTTATTTTAGCTAAAGCGAAAACTTTTCACAGTAGCATATCTTGAAATACATTATTAATTACTTTAACAAAACTCATTCTATTGATATAAAACTATATTAAATATTCTATAATGTTTGTTACGTTAATTAAAACTTTAGTGAATCTTGCAAGAATACCATATAATGTAGGTAATTATATCGTTTCATTAATTTAACAAAGCCAATGTGTTTACCTGTATAACAGTTTCTTCATATAGTAGCAAATACGTTACATATAGGTAGGTATGTATTTCAGAAATTGCAGTGAAGATGGCGTTTCTTTCATTTCACACGAGTAATGACACATAACGGCCATAATGCACAACTGTCAAAGTTATAAAATATTAATCTAGTGCAATTACCAGTCGAACATTCAGTAGGAGTTGCGACCATTAAAGCAGCGATTGGCGGTGTGGAATGACAGTGATGTCAATAAAACTACTATTTTTTGAGGGTTTTAAATATATATAATCCCCGCTTACAAATATTTTATACTTTATATTGTGAACGAGATGATAAATTGTACAATGCCATGACACTTGAACATTTGCCCTTGTAAGCGAGAATCAAAAACTACCCAATAGCTTGCTGCAGCAATAAAATATTGTAAACTAAAAAGCAATTAATTCTCTTTTGGCTCAACATAATTTTCTTGTTTAACGCAGCCAAAATTGTTATTTTGACACAACAGATAACATTTATTCAATTTAACTTAAAATGTATATTAACCTAGCAACAACTTCTGCTTTTTATTTTAATGAATTCTTTTGGTTAATTTTAACATGAAACAGTTGTTATTTTACACCGAACACTTATTGCCTTAACAATACTGAAGGTTTAAAATAAAATTATCATGATTGCTTAAAACGATGCTAGAACTATTGTCAAATCTAATACACAATTATTTTAACATTCGCATTTTGTTACTTTAACAATGATTTTTGTTTGACTATATTTAACCAAAATCTTTTTGTTGGATCGCTATTTTTTTGTTAATTTAGCACATCTTCTTCTCTCAGTGTACTAAAATTATATTATTAGTGGTGGGTTACTATAAAACAATCTGCTTCGAAATTGCAGTCTTTCCAAAAGTTCCAAACAAATTCGTTTTTGAGTCCACAATTTTTCTTTAAAAAAAGTTTTGATTCTTAGGTTTGTTTTTTCTTAAATGGTTTCCATTTCTCTAATAATTGACCAAATTCTCTGAACACGATTGCTTATTTAAGAAGAAAAGAACACAGAAAAATATCATTATCAACGAGGAGGTAGAAATTACAGTGTTACAGCATATTTTGAAGCCCATCGCGAATTTTCCATTAGAGATGCTACTAAAGAATTGGGTTTAAGTTACGCGTTAGTTCAGATAATTTTACAAAAAGCATAAGTATATCCTATTTAAGTACCGAACCTCACAAACATTACAACGATTTAGTTTTAATGTCTGGTGCGGATTAATTCCAGTGTTCTACAATGGTACATTGACAGGAGAGAAATATTTGGCATTTATTCGTACCGTTTTAGAGGATTTCCTTGATAACGTCAATTACCTTCACGTTTAGACTTTTTTCTTTGGGGATATTTAAAAGATCTGATATACAGAACCCGGTACAACAACGTGAACGAATTGCAAAATAAGGTTAGGGAGGTTTTTCGCCAATTGGATGGAAGGACAATCTTAAGAGCTACCCAGAGTGTACTCAAGCGGACACGAAAATGTATTGAGGATGAAGAGGTAGATACCTTTGAGCAGTATTTATAAAATATGCATTTACTTTTTCCTTTTCAATTTAATTTCAACGACATTATTTTAAAATGTAATATGTTAAAATAAACATCAACCACAAAGACATGTATCTGTTTTGTTAAAAGTTGATTCTTTATACTGTTCTACATTTTACAAAATAAAAACCATCATAACTTCTTTATTATTCGTTTTAAGACAATATTGTATCGATACTTTTGCATCATAAATTAAAATATCTTTCATTTTTTAAAACAATGTACAGGGTATTCAATTTTAAAACGATATAAAGTGTCAAAATTTCTTGGAAATGCGTCATTCGATTATTTTTTCGTATATTGCATATTAATTACCGTTAAAAACCTTAATACTTTGCTAATTTAACCTACTTTCTAGAATCCATAATAAAAGAGATAGCAATGGTGCCCACTTAATTTGAATCAGCCTGTATAATAATCGATATACTACTTATTAACGCAATTACTATAGCTATCTGTAACATTAATCCTAATATTTTTTTTTATACAGATATTATATTATTATATGTATATAAAAGATATCTATACCATAGTATTACAGTTTACGCATATGAAGACCTTGATTCGTACGTTATTCGACGTAAACGCAAATCAGTCAAGTATACGCAGCGCTATCTGTATTTTTTGCCCTGAAATTCAAATTCTAATCTATTTCCCTCAATACATGTGCTAATCGGATTTCGTAAGATTAAGTCGATTCATTTTGCGTAGAAGATAATGAATGCAAATTGAAATATTACGTTTTTTTATTATACAGGAAACAATTTTATATAAGAACAACATTTGGGTTTAAAAACCGTTAAATAGTGAAATTACATATGTGTTTTCTAGAAAATAATACCGCAATAATTTCGTACAGCGTACCATATCTTGCATGAAAATCGTATTTAGAATAGCAATATTAAGGCCGTTTTACACCTAGCTATTTATTGCGCAATTTAAAATTTTACGTATATAACATGGATTAAATACGTGTTATACACGTAAAATTTTAAATTGGCCAATAAATTGCGCAATAAATAGCTAGATGTAAAACGGCCTTTAAGTGTCTGATTTTACTTGAAATTCCATGTTATCAAATTCACATTGATATACCATGTGATTCAAAATAATTGTCGTAAAAAAAAAACTATTTTCCGAAAAAAAATTATCTATACTTATTACCAATTTAATGAGCGAAGTTAGCTACATACAAATTTCATACATTAAATGAATTTTCTTGACATTTAGCGACATTGGCGTGCGTGTTGTAGTATCTTTCGATTATTTATCTTATAATTTTTTTCAAATCGTTTATATTTACATCTAATATCACCAACAATAGTATTTCTGAATACTGTAGAAAAATAAGGGAATTTATCTGTGGTAATAGCTCAACAAACAGGTAAAAAATCAATATTAACATTAAGTGAAATAGTTTATTACATTTTATAATTTCATAGGCTT
Organism: Protaetia brevitarsis; assembly: GCA_004143645.1. Lineage (NCBI taxonomy): Eukaryota > Metazoa > Arthropoda > Insecta > Coleoptera > Scarabaeidae > Protaetia > Protaetia brevitarsis. The sequence continues at coordinate 113,062 of RXPK01000559.1, read as the reverse complement.
CTCATACACTTCAGCGCAATGAGCTGTCAAAAGAAAGTTACATTTTCATCCCTATAAAGTTTCTACGGTACAGGAATTATTACCATTAGATCACGACAGGCGATTGGAATATTGTCATTGGTTTAATAACAATTTAAGGGACGATAACTTGCTAAACAAATCATTTTTCTTGGATGAAGCCTGGTTTTATCTAACAGAGTATATCAATTTACAAAACTGGTCTGCAGAAAATCCACACGAATTTCGAGAAACGCAATTGCATCCGTAAAAGTTGGAGTTTGGTTAGCATGTCCAGGCAACGAATAATAGGGTCAATTTTCTTCGAGGAAACTGTAACAGCCCAACGTTACCAACAGATGTTGGAATTGTTTATTGCAGAGTTACAAGAAAATGAGCTTGAAGCAGGTTATTTCCAGCACAATAATGCTCCAGCACATACTGCTCGACAAACCTGCCAATATTTTCAACAGTTTTTTGCTGACAGGTTCGTTAGAGCACAAAGATGGCCACCAAGATCGCCTGATCTAACCCCATTAGATTAATTCATGTTTGGCTATCTAAAAAATAGAATCTATAGAAACCGCATGCATACCATAAAAGAACTGAGAGATGCAGTTTTGTCACTTAATAATTATACTAATTGTATGTTATAATTTAAAGTAATAAATAAATTTAGTTAAACGCCAGTTAGCACTGAATTGTAAAATCATAATTTAGTAAAGTTAAATTAATTACATTTCATTTTTACAAGCAGAAACACCTTTCCATAGTCGAGTTCAAATATAGGTTACGTTTTCCTTATTTATGACAGATCCGTTTACTTTCTTATGTTCCAACACTGACTTAGTTCAAACCTTCATTACAAACAGGCGGCATATATCTACACCCTGTTACTATCTATAGGAGCGGAATTGACAATCATTTTGAATCTCTGTGTATTTCATCATTTCACACAAGTAGTATTCATATGGTCGCGAGGCTACGGTATTATATTTTTGTTATTAAGAATCATAGGGAAATTATTTAGTCAGTTTAAAGTAGGATCATTTCAATTGTTATGGAACCCATATAGTACTTAGAATAGGTAGCCTCATGTAGTATCTTTTAGGTGGAGCACGGGGTTGGGATGATTTGTAATAATTTAGTTTTCATAAAGAATTACAGCAGTAATTGTAAAAGAAGATCTAGTAGAGCAATTAGAATTTATTAATAAACATTTCTCAAGCGTAACAAAAACGATTAAGATTCTAGAAAACAAAAATTTAAAATTAACTGAAACCCTTCAATACTTAGAATCATTGTTTGGTAATTTAAAAAAGTATAGAGGAATGGATTAGAGAAAAGATACGAAACAAAATATTAATGCGGTTTTACAAAGAAATCCAGATTATGTGCTATTAGAAGAAATTTCCAATAACACTTTTACTACCCAAAATAAGAGTCCATATTTAAAATATAAGGATTTAATTCGATACTTTCATTTTGCACCAGTTACCTTATGTGACGTAGAAAGATCTTTTTGTAGATTTAAAAATATATTAACTTACCAACGAAACGAATTTTACAACCAACAATTTAGAAAAATATATTCAGATATACAGGGTGTATCCGATATAGAGGTAAATATAATAAAATGTAGCAGCTATAATCATTTACGATCAAAAAGTCTTAATGCACAGGGGGTCTATATGTAAGCATTAATGAGAAAAAAAATATTTTGTAAATGCTGTGGGCTAGAGCCGCACCTGTGCCCAACCTAAATGCTGTCTCGAATATACCCCCCGCTGTTAGTTTTGTGTGGATCGGCGCTTGGAGTGCAAGCTACTTCGAATATTTTATTTAAATTCTTCCCGTCTCGAAAAAAACGATCCTTTTTAGGACCATCATGATTTCATATAAAGAAAATCGATGCTTGATGCATCGGCAAAAGCGTGGGAATGTACAGATTCATTTTCGCGCGACATCATAGTAAAAAGGCGTGTTTGCAAATTTTCTGTATCTAAATTTATTTCTGTGTAATTCGATTCAATTCATTTTGCGTTATTTGATTAAACAAATCCAAAAGAAATAACTCAAAATCATGTGAGACCGTTTATAAGAACTAACTCTCGATTCGACAAAGCGAAAGAAAAATATTTACTTTTTTGTAACTACTGAAGTCGCATATCCGGTGTAACTCGAACGTCTTATCAGGATATTAAAATTAATACTTTGTAGACTTACGTAAAATGCTCTTAACAAAAAAGGAATGTTTATTTTATAAAAAGAAGAAATTTAAAATGCCTCAGTTTTGCTATTTTCACAAGGGTTTTTATTTATTCAAAATGACGTTAAATGAACTTACGGCATAATACTAAATGAGTGCAATGTATTTATACATAATACCACGTTTAGCGGGTGCTTAACATGATGTTTCCTTGCATCAGGCCCGGACTAAAGAATTTTTGGCTCTAAATTTTACTTTTTTTTTTGTTTATGATGAAATCCGGTTTCAACGGGTTTGTGCTTTATATGTCGTGTAGTTAAAACCCAAGCAAAATTTACTTTTTTATTTGATACACCCTGTATAGTTGACAAACAAACATTTTTTATGAAAATTTATTAGAAGAATGTATATAGAATTATGTTCTCAAAAAGCTTCTAAATAGTTTGCATGCATTGCTGGTTAAATTTTAAGATAATACCTTAAATCAATTCAAATTTTGATTAGGTGTATGTTAATTTCTAAAGTAAGGGTCGCCAAATCACTTTCACCGGCCAAAAATGTCACCACGATCAAAAACAGTTTAATGCCAAGCTTTCTAATTATCGTTAGTTATTAACACTAAAAAAAAATTAAACGTTTTTATTACCGAAGAAAAACTGATTGATTTATTTCATACATCTTGCATCATTTGACATTCCTCCGAATCCCACGCGATGTAAATTAATGCAATATTAATTAACTATAAATAATCGTTAAATTAAAATCTTTGTTGTTGTTAGAGACGATCAAATTGTTTACTATTTTCGTCATCTTATGTAAGATAAGCTGGTTAAACCGATAGAAATTGGTTCAAAATCAATAGATAATTTATGTATCTTTCGAAACTATCATGTTAGAATTGTAATTATACAGAGGGGACTAATTTTAAGCTGTTAAAAGAAATTGGCTGATTTCAGAGAAGGGTTAATGGTATATATCAAGATTGTCATACGAATTTTAGCCTCTTGATATGTTAGTGAAGTGAATGGGTGGTGTGTGTGTTGTTTGTTTTACCTAGTTCTGTTATACGTACATCTCTTTCTGCTAATAAGCGAGAATATATACAGGGTGAGGCAATAATAACATGAATTTATATTTTTTGAAGATTTTTTTTTTTACTTTATATTCTTTTGATTGGATAAAAAGGATTTAATACAGTAAGAAGTTTATGGTGCCCACACTTAGATAAGATGTGTTAAATTAACAAAAAAAAAAAAAAATAGGGAACTAACAAAAAAAAATTGATCAAATACAGTCTTAACAATTACATAACAAGAAATATTTATTATCGAAAGTTAAAACTGGTCGAAAATTAAATAATGGAGAATGGGTTTATTCCGTTATAATCAATGTATGCTGAATTTTCGGCAACAGTTTCCTAATTTAGCAGTTTACTTGCGCATACACAGAGATTCAAAATGATTGTCAATTCCGCTCCTATAGATAGTAACAGGGTGTAAGTATATGCCGCGTGTTTGTAATGAAAGTTTGAACTAAGTCAGTGTTGGAACATAAGAAAGTAAACGGATCTGTCATAAATAAGGAAAACGTAACCTATATTTGAACTCGCATTATATAAACGACTATGGATTGGTGTTTCTGCTTGTAAAAATGAAATGTAATTAATTTAACTTTACTAAATTATGATTTTACAATTCAGTACTAACTGGTGTTTAACTAAATTTATTTATTACTTTAAATTATAACATACAATTAGTATATTATTAAGTGACAAACTGCATCTCTCAGTTCTTCTATGGTATGCATGCGGTTTCTATAGATCCTATTTTTTAGATAGCCAAACATGAGTAATCTAATGGGGTTAGATCAGGCGATCTTGGGTGGCCATCTTGTGCTCTAACGAACCTGTCAGCAAAACTGTTGAAGATATTAGCAGGTTTGTCGAGCAGTTTGTGCTGGAGCATTATCGTGCTGAAAATAACCTGCTTCAAGCTCATTTTCTTGTAACTCTGCATATACAATTCCAACATCTGTTGTAACGTTAGGCTGTTACAGTTTCCTGAAGAAAATTGGCCCTATTATTCGTTGCCTGGACATAGCTAACCAAACTCCAACTTTTACGGGATGCAATTGCGTTTCTCGAAATTCGTGTGGATTTTCTGCAGACCAGATACATAGTTTGTAAATTGATATAGTCTATTAGATAAACCGGGCTTCATCCGAGAAAAATGATTTGTTTTAGCAAGTCATCGTCCTTAAATTGTCATTAAACCAATGACAATATTCCAATCGCCTTCGTGATCTAATGGTAATAATTCCTGTACCGTGAAACTTTATAGGGATGAAAATGCAACTTTCTTTTGACAATCATTGCGCTGAAGTGTATGATAAGCCTATAAATTATAAATGTAATTTCACTTAATGTTAATATTGATTTTTTACCTGTTTGTTGAGCTATTACCACAGATAAATTCCCTTATTTTCTTACAGTATTCAGAAATACTATTGTTGGTGATATTAGATGTAAATATAAACGATTTGAAAAAAAATTATAAGATAAATAATCGAAAGATACTACAACACGCACGCCAATGTCGGTAAATGTCAAGAAAATTCATTTAATGTATGAAATTTGTATGTAGCTAACTTCGCTCATTAAAAAACAGTTTTTTTATTACGACAATCATTTTGAATCACATGGTACTTCTTAAGTCATGTTCGTGCTTGTATTGACAAATTTCGTGCAACTGCGGCAGTAACTTGTAAAGCTGGCGCACCTAAAAAACAAACCGCTATTTGTGTAAAGAAGATTCAACGTCGAATGGTAACTCATCTAAAAAAATCAGTGCCAAAGCTTTTCAAGAAGGTCAGTTGTTAGTGGCAGCATGTCAAGCCGTTTAAAAAAAAAACTTATTTCCGTATAAAATTGAAGTAGTTCAACTCACGCAGCTACATTTTGATAAGAGAACAGAGAATATACTCATGTCAGTCAATGGTTTTTACATACATTCACGATGTTTTTCTTTTTTCTGACGAGGCTTGATTCCATTATTTTAGAAAAAGAATTAAAATTATTTTGTATTATTAATTATTTAATTATTACTTATTTTTTGCACAGATTTTGGTGATATACAAACTGTCAAAGTGATTAGTGCGTGCGCAGGCACTGTGATCACAGTATATATATGTATATCCAATAGTTTCACATCGCCGTTAACATGGGTTTCAAACATGGCGCCTAAGGAAATTCGCGGTGTCGCATAGGTGGGTGGAATTGTAACTAAAACTATTTGAATTTATTTACAAGCAAAAATCTAACCTACAAAGCCGTTCCATTCTGTCATTTTGTTATAGGAGTGACATATTGATGTTGCGCGATTTTCTGTCAATTGTCAGTCTGTTTGAGTATATAGGTTATTTTCGTACCCACTTTGTCATTATTAGTTGCAAATATAGCCGCCAAACGCCATCGCGAATTTCCTTAAATTGATAGACAAAATATCAAAGGCACCGACACGCAGTGAAACTACTCGATAAGGTTTATGCTGTGCTTTGACCAACGATTAAAAAGCATGCCCCCACTCTAATCAGCATGATACTAATGTAAATGTTCCTCTTACAATTATGATTTAAATTATTGTAAGTGGATTTAATTTGAACAATTAAGAGCAAAAAACCTGTATCAAATCCTTAAGTTTTTTATTATATTTACGACCAGTTTCGGACTGTGCCATCTTCAGATAAATACTGAAAATGCGAGCAATAACAATAAAAACGTAAAATTAATTTATACATGCGATAAAAGTAAAAAAAATATTATTAAAGTTACTTGAAGCATACACAGTAGAAAACTATAAAAAAAAAACCAATATAATATTATTGAATGAACAGCTAGATTATACCCACACAACTCCCAGATAACATATAAGCTTACGACAAGCTTGTCACTTGCTTAACTTTCACTTGTCCAGACAAGCTTAACAGTAAAAGGTTAATGCAACGTTGTGACAAGGTTAATTATTAATTAGATATGTTACATGGCATAAACATTAGATGTATTATTTGGATATCTAATAGGCTGACATTTGGAAATGTATGAGAGATCCATAGAATGTTATGTATATAACATACCCAGTGGATGTATCGCCTCCCAGATAACATGTAAGCTTACGACAAGCTTGTCACTTGCTTAACTTTCACTTGTCCAGACAAGCTTAACAGTAAAAGGTTAATGCAACGTTGTGACAAGGTTAATTATTAATTAGACGTGTTACATAGCATAAACATAATGTATGAGACATCCATAGAATGTCTATGACGTCTAATGGAGGTTAGAGATACCCATAAAGTATATCTAATAGATGTATTGTAGATATTTTGTGCTGTGTGTGTTGGGTAACAGACCACCTATTTTTACGTTTCTGAACCAAGATACACTTACCTATCTAAACGTAAATAACTCACAAAAAAATTTTAATCGATCAGTCATATGAATTTTGTTTCATATAATTTGCGTTACATTTCAACAATAACATTACGTTTTAACAAAAAAAATTAATCGTATTCCAGCTTTTAGATCGATTTTAAGTACACAACTCAACATACATACACATTTTTAAAACATTTATATGTAATTATATTTACATGCACATATATAACAAAAAATTGTTTGTTTCAGAATAATAAGTATTTATAAAACAGAAAACACATACTAACTATTTCCATTCTATTTCTTGGTATTATAATAGTACAATAGGCGTTTTAAATTTAATAAAACTATAAGTTTCGACTTTAAACATGCATATAGATAGTTTATTATTGTTTATGTAAGATTTTATTTATTTATTAATAGCGCTATTTCATACAACATAAAAATTTTAAATTTTAATATTGATGACATAAATTTATATTTCCACTAACGGTTGTAAGTATAATTAATTTTTAGATTTATATTTACACTGTAATTATGTATTCTTATACTTCAATGTCGGGTCATGCAATACCATATTATTAAAATAACCAACTCAAATATAACCCTTTAATTATTTCATAGTAAACAATTAAACCTTTGCCTTGGTACTTTAATTTTAATGGTCGCGAGATGTTGTGACGTTGAGCGATGAAAAAAGCAGTTGCTGCTAAACAGGGCTTGCTTCCGGTAGAATTATTATAATTAGCAGTTTGCTATATATATATATTATATATAAATGGAGCGGTGTTTTGTTTTTTGTATATTAGGATATTTATTTTGAGAATGGAAAATCCCCATAATTTTTAAATTACAGTCGATTTAGATTCATTAAATTAATTAAAACATTCACAACTTCTGTTTGAAAATTGGTGTAATAATTATTTGTTAGTTTTAAGCGTTTTCCCGAAAATCAGTTTTTGTTATTAGATCCACACTAAACTAACTATTATTATTAATAATTAATACATCTTATTACTACATAGCTTCGATTTTAATAAACAAATTGTATTTAGCACTAGAAATTTGCTTAAATTTTAGAATAATTAAAAACTTTTTTATCTAAGTTAAATAAAATCATATATATGAAAAACGGAAGAGTTCCAACAATTCTAGTTCTTAAGAATAAGAGTTCGAGTAACATTCATTCTACAATATTTTTACACAAAAAGGATTCTTTAGCAGTATACAGCATAATATATAAAAAAATATATAGGGTGTGTGCCACCGTACTGGGACATTAGATCTTTTTGAACTTCTAGTAGAAATTTGATTTTGAAACTTGCAGTGTAGACATGGCCCACTGTGGTCTATTTAAGGAAAATATTTTCACCTTTCTAGCACTTTCGGTATACAGGGTGTTGATATCAACTTTCTTATTTTAAACGGAATGGTACAATTTTTATCGGTCTAATGAATTTGGCGAGTCATTTGGAACTAGTTTATATGAGGGTTCCCTATCCCTAAACTCAACCGTTTTTGAGATATTTGCAATTTTGTTGATTTTTTGACTTTTGCACTGTTTCAAGTAAAATTAAATAGCTGATGAGGTATCAGATATTTAGTGGTTCTACTAATGTCGATGTAAGTACAAAGACGTAGGTAGAAAGTGTTATGGCAATAATGATCGAATCACATACAGGGTGTTCGAAAACACATCTCCAATGTGGATACCTTAAACCAACAAAACTTTTTTATTTCAAATGGAACATGGTATTTTTTTACTACAGCATTGAATACGTAAAATTCTACATCGATTGACATTTGGGTTTGGTATACCTATTTTTGATAGTTTCTGAGAGATTAGCATTTATTGCTTAAAATATGACTAATTTCCAAGTTTCGAATAAATAAAATATTTTTTTCCTAAAAAACACTCTGTATATTATTTTTTTAGAATGCATGCGTTTCTTTTTTTTGCATTGTTTGGTTTCCATACCTGAGATATTTATCATTGGAAGTTTTGCAATTACACTGCGTGACACGATTTTCGTACTTGAAAAACTGATTACTATTATGGTTTTCAATTAGTTACAATATGTAAGCAGTGGATGTTTTTTGTTTCTATCACGTCTTGTTTTTGTAGTATACACTGATGGCATTAGCTAGGCTATGTCGATTCTGGCATAAAATCTTGGGATTTTCAATGGCAGTAGAGTTCACATTTTATCCCCTCATTTACATGTCACTTCGTGCTCGTAGCGACAGATTGAAATATTCTACCTGATATACATACCGGGTGTCCAGCCTAAGATGCAACGGTCCATAGCCGATTTATTATTGTTTTTTTGGAAAAATGTTTCAAACAAATGTTGCCTCGAATCATATTCTACACATTTTAAAATTAGTTTCAGTAATGGCGGACTTCCGGTTGTACCGGAAGTAGGTACTTTATTATTTTAAATGGAACACCCTGTATATTACTGTATTTTTGGATTCCTTGTTAATTTTAAATAGCAATACGTTAGGTATATATTGGGGCTAAGTTGTCCCGTTTCCGAATTACATGACGTTTTTTCGAAAAAAAAACGACATTTGCAATGTCTGCGGAGTTTGCAAATATCTCCGGAAATACGAAAGTTAGAAAGATGCGGTTTTCAGTTTTCACTTAATTATGAAACAGCACACGTCTTTTATTTTAAAATTGTTGCGTTTACATTACAGAATTATTAAATAGGGCTCTGTCATTTTCGAATTCTAAAATCATGGATAACTTGATTTTTTTAAATTGAATGGTATAGCAATTTTTACATAAATGGATGTAAAATTTAATTTTCTTTCGATTTTATACGGGCACCATTGCGTCTATCTCCAACAGGTTTGGAGATATTCGCAATTTTTCAGTTTTTCATGATAGACACGCATTGCGAAGCGCTGGCCACCTTCCCCTCGCATTTCACCAGGCTTGGAACTAATTAACAAAACAAAATAAGTTTTGTCGTTAGTTTTAATTTTTTGTCGTTAATTTAATCGAATTATTGATAATTAAATAAAGCAATGTGTATGTTTTTTTAAAGTTTTTAACCAATAATTATTAGTTACCGTACCAAAAACAGTACGTGATAGAAAAAAAGTACATAGGTGTTCTTATTAAGCGATTTTTATAAATAAAATAAAAGGAAAATTGAAGTGGTACTTAATTTTTTTTTAATTTGTAACGTAGTGTTATTAGCAATTTATGTATGTATTATAAAATATTAATAAGCCATAATTAATATGCGACAGCAAATTACATGTTAATAATTTTGCCTGCTTATTAAATACATCGAAAATAAGTCTAATTAAAAAAAAAACTAAGAAATTATTACTCTGAATGAACATTTGTATTGGACATTTTCCAGGACTTTTAATAGTTTGTTCCTTATTTATGTTATCTGTCTGTATCGCTTAATACCTAGTTTAATACAAAAATCCAAGAGGCTGCATTGTTTTCGGAGACACCATGTTACAAAATATATACAAAAAAAATACCTGGTCCAGTAAGTGAACAATATTTGAAATATTATGGGTGTATTTAGGATATCTGCTTTAATTTTCTTTTGTATTTTATTTTTTTGAGGTTTTTTTTTTTCATTGCAAATAAGTGTAGGTATCTAATAATTATTACATTCTTCATGAATGTAGAATACGTTTAAAATGTTATTTGTATATGTGAATTTTCAATGTTTTTCTTATTTCTTTCGATTTACAATATTCTATTTGTTAGAAGACAATGTGTGAAGAAGTTGACAACATTAGGACTTGCTATAAAAGATATGACTTGTTAATACTGCATAGGTTTATCATTGCGCAATTTGGTAAATTACCAGCAATGGATATCACTTGTTTGTTAGCACATCTCAGGGCCTACTAATATCTAATAATTAATGTACGTTCTCTCTATGACTAAAAGAAATTACTATTAGTAAGAACTGGTGAACGTTAGATTTGAAACATAATATTATAGAAGGTCAGCACATAATGTTACAGAGGTTTTAGCAAAACTCATTTATTTAATAATAATAATATAAAATAATAATAATAATAATATAATAATAATAATAATAATAATAATAATTTATTTATTTAACCTCTAGATCACAGACAGTGACATGGGTCAAGTCAAGTAATTAACAACAAATTAAAACGAATTACAAAAGTATCACACAAGAACCAAGGTAATGACACAATAGAATACAATTAATGTGAATCATTAAAATACTCCTTTACGGCTATTAGTAACATGTATTGACCAATATCTGCTTAGTATTCACCTTAAAATTGTCCAATATATTACAGTTCTTATGTGTTCAGGCAACTTGTTTGAAACTTAGAATTTAGGCATTTATTTAAAATTGCTATATATCAAAAATTTTTACGATTACAGCTTTTACAGATTTTAAGTTTCATGCTAAAAAGGGCTGTAGCGTCGCACGTTATTCTTTTGTTATCAATTGGGGGGACAAACACTTGATATGTTTCGAGATGATGCAACATAAAAATATATACAGGGTGTTAAATATGTCGTGGCACATTTATCAAAATTCAAACGCTTTTTTTTCGATTTTTTTAAACGGAACCTATGTTTTTTTTTTTTGATATTGTCAGCAAATTCCCTGTAAAATTACCTTTGAAACGGTCCCAATCACATAACATTTATTTCCAATATTTTCGAAGATATTTGCGAATCTTTAAGGGGAGTTTACAGCTTATATATTCGGAAAATGTCCAAAAAACTTTTGAACTTTTTTTCAGACAAAGGGAAAGATATACGAAATATGGCTTTTTTCTAAAAAAATATATTAAAACTTGAACATTAAAAAAATATATTGTTTTTTAATGACAAGACCACTATAACATTCGCTATTTGTATCTAGGTAGCAATGTGCACAGAAAACACGGTCAAACTGCGTAAACTCTAGCATACGCAAAAGTGATCCGAAATTGAAAATAAAAAGAAAAGTTAGAAATATATTAAATTTGTTGGAGGTTATACCTAAATTTAACCAAATAAGTCGAAAGCAAACAATGTGGCAGATACCTGGACTTTGATTTGATTATTTTCTACTTCTTTTTTGTGTGTATGTGGATATAAAAATGTGGAATATTGCAATTTTTAGTATATTATAGGTATAACCTCCAATAAAAACTGTTTACATTAAGAAAGCAAAAGAATTAAGTTGATATATTGAACACTTGAAGAACTAGAACTTACGCAGATTTGAAAAATCATGTTTCGAGAAAAACGCGTTCAAAGTTTCTCACCAAAAATTTTTACAAATAGTTCAACATACCCTTAGTCAGCTATTCCAGCACCATACATTAATCCTTCTTCTTCTTCATACTTCTGCATTTGCAAAATTTGTTGCTTCCCTTTAGACAGCACAGCAAGTTTTGCAGCGCTGGACATACTCTGCTCTGCTCGTTGTATGCGCTGACGATCAGAATTGATGACGAAATTTTTGGCATCAAGTCCTACTGCAATTCCCACCGCATTCATTATCTGTAATACAGAAAAGTAACCTTCATTGAATAAATTTGCGGCAATGTAGGTAGCAAGTTGAATTGTTTATGGGCCGCAGTGTAAATCTTTTGGAGCTAGTTTCTACACACATGGACTAAACGAGTCGTTTCAGTTTTGACAATTTTTTCCAATGCATCTTTGCAAGAAATCACTCTAGAAAAAACTTCATAAATCGGCCTAATAGCATGTTTTTTTTTTTTTGCAAAAGAGGGTCATGTATGAATGAAGCAAGCTCAACCTTGGCTTCTGCAACGCGCCACTTACACAGGCTGTCTACACCTTTTGGACAATAAATGTGTCGTGAATCCGCGTCGGTTGAACATTTATAATGAAATGTAGCCCAAATAGCTGCCTTCATTTTTTATGCAGAATCTGGATGTTGTCTAATTGCTAGTCCACAGTACACTATTGTTAAATTATCAATAACTTTGTCAGTCAGTTTACCAGCGCCCTTTCTTCAAAGTCCACTCATTCTTTTTTCTACATCTCCAACGCTTTCTCTTTTTTTTTTCTTGAACAGTAACATCTTCGTACGGCTAAAAATCACAAATTGCTTAAAAAGTTGTCTTGTCTCAGTCGCCTATCCGAAATTGTGCGAAAATTTCTTTTAAGGCATCGCATCGACTTCCATTTTTCCTGTGCTACTCTGATGATCCGTAGTGTGGTTACCTTTGCCATTATATTCTAGCCAGCTTTTATAAGAAATTTAGTGTAAGTAAGTGCATCTGCAATAAATTGATATATTTTATTTAAGTAGTTTTCTAAAGCGTGGGAAAGTGTGTTTTAAGTAAAAGAAATATTGTTAGATCAGTTTCTTCAAATGTGCGTTTTATTTCGGATCTAATTGCTTCATATTATTGTAATATAAATAGCTACTCTGTCGCTTATTTGTGATCCCGACTGCAGTGGCATTTCTAATCATTAAAGACAACTATACATATACTAACAAACAATAAGTATGATATTTCGACCCGAGCAGCCCCGAGTGGAATATAGTATTACATCTAATTTGCTCCGTTTGTGTTCGGTACATCCGCTCTTTTAATAAGCCTAGCGGCTTAAACAATGCGAATATTACGAAACCGCTTTAACCATGTATGTTATATATTTGGAGCTTTCAAAAAATGCAAAAAAACCAAAAATCGATTTTTCCAGTCAAATACATGTAAACCTCCCCTTAAGGAAATATGTTTTATATTTTAAATTTTAATTTCATTGCTATTTTGTCGAATCAATATGATATTTTTGGTGTTGTCTTTCTCTATTTAAAATTGACTTTTTGTAATATAAACTGGACAGGCAATTTTAATTTCATTCTTGTTGTTTTTAGCCTTTAAATTATTTTATTGTGATTTTATAGTTTATTAAAGACTGTTGAGACTTTCCATCAGTAAAGCAAATTCAAATTTCCCTCAATTATTTTTAGTAATTTCAACACTAAAGTTATTTGAATACCTTCAAGTTGAAATTAGTAAATATAATTGCGGGAAATTTGAATTTTGTTTACTTATTTTTTTTGAATATTTATTATTAGAGTCTTATTCATTTTACATAAAAGTTTATACCAAACAAAACTTTCTATAGAAATGAATCATTTCGTTTCTGTGGCAATTAGCATAAAGAATATAAAAGTTTGAATTACCTAAACGTTACGTATCACAAAATGTCTTTGTCCCATAGCAGATCCTTCCTGGAAAGAAATGTTTATTACAAAAATTTCAAACAACTTTCATCGTCCCACTAAATACCTATAATATTACGTTTGCCAATATCAACTACTTTCATCCGTGTATCATAAAAAAAGAATCGTAAATTAAAGGTTTGGGTTATATACGTAGATACTAATTTTTTCGGTAATTTTTTATCACCTAGTTAACTATAACAGGCAGGAACACGTGTTCTTATTAAAAAAAATTTTTGCTTTCGTAATAGGCAGGTTGTAGATTTTCTAAAAGGCTTATATGATATTGATATGATGTATATCTATCTATACGAAAGGCAAAATTATATTTTATAATATAAACATCTTAATTTGAGTGTTCGAAACATATTCAGGGCAGGCAGTTAATTTGATTTATTAAAGAATGCTACTTTATGTAATTACCTTGTTACAGTAAACACTTGACGTTTTAGTTTCGAATAACCTGTAATTATCTATGCCGCAAATTGGGATATTATCCGAAGAGAATAAATAAGCCATTCTTCCTGATATTTTGAGACCACCTTTTTTTCAACTGACAAATGCAAGTTGAGGTAACATATTTTGTGTTGTTATTTTCAATTTTTTGAGTCGTGGTGAGTAGGATTTCCTTGTTGTGGAACCTATAAATCTAGAATAACCGGATTTTTTTTTTTGCAAGGATAGATTCACCATAAAATTCAAAAGTTGGCAAGCAAGGTATTCATACATATTCACGAGAAATTTGATTATTTTACTTCTTATTAGTAAAAATAAGAAAAATGCTATTCGAAAACGTTAAAGTAATACCTCAAGCCAGTTTTCCACCAAACAGACAAGTCGAGTTACTGTTTTGTTCGTGTTTTTTAGAACTCGAAAAACCAATACAAAACTGAGACAAATTCAAAAAACTCTTGTTTCCACCAAGAGAACTACATTTTGTTCTAGTTTCGTTTTTGTTTTCTGTACATTTCAATTAGTTGATGGTACACTGAGAAGGAAATTTAATAATCATAAATAAAAATACAATTATCGTAAGTAAAAAGTTCAGCTGGATAGGGGACAAAAGCACAGATTACTTAGCACTAGTAAAAAAGAGATCCTAAACACTGATATTAACAAGAAACAATCTAAGTTACTTACGGTCTGCTTCATACCGGTAACTTATGAAGCTACTTATGATAATTAAACTGAAAAGTAGTTAAGCCAAAGAATATACGTAGTTGCAGTAAGCAAAGATTTGCCCTTGTCAAGTAGTAGGTGTTTTTGCTGTGAGTGAACTATTCTATAACAGCTATCACACCTTCATAATTAATACAAGCTATTTAGATTGTACTTGTGATAAGGAAAGAGTATCATTAATGCACGTTCACTAAATACCTGATATATAGAAGGTAATAGTTTGCTATAAATATACAATATACTTACCTTAAATTTTGTTGTTCAACTATAGGTAGTGTAGGAAACGAGGAAGTTTAGTGAATATTTATTAAGTAGCTTATTGTGTACTCTGTGTGAATAACCGATAAAGTACCAAAAAAAAGTTCCGCAAATCTTCGATTATTTATGCAACCCCAACTATAAGTACTGCGTACCGAGCAATGCGTAATTCAAAATTGTTAGCAAATAATTTTTAATTACTATTTCAGTGTGCTGTAGCTTCGATTGCATTAATAATTGAAGATTAAATTCGCATTTATTTTGCTAAAGATGGTACATAATATTTATTACTTAAGAAAAAAAAGGAGTATTATTAGTAATAGTTTTATTTTGTATAGGACAAACACAGTGACTACCTGATATGAATGAAAGATATTGGTTGGTCACTTTAACAATAGTTTTTTTTTCAACAATTTACAAAGTAATGACTCATAAAATATATTCCTTAATAATGAAAAAATGAAGAAAGCAATAATAAAAGATAAGGTAAATGGGGCCCTCTTGAAACGTTATTTAGTTATTGAAATTATTGAAATCTAAACAAAGGACAAAGAGAAATACAACTTTGAAGTTACATCTAATAACAAACAAAGAAATAATATACCTAGGCGGTAAACTTGCGGTTTCTGTTGGTTCTTTGCACTGGGCGTTGTCTCGGCGAGTTGATCCTCTGTCGGCGTACGTGGCGGTTATGTCCGGTGATCGCCTCGAAAACGGCTACTTCGTCGGGGTATCCCTAACTGCAGGTGGCACTTGGATTGTCACTCAGCTAGCGACGGCATCCACACTTTAACTTCACCAGCGGGCGCAGATATTATCACAATGATGGAGAATACAAATATCCCACCACGTGGTTTAAAATTGCAATCTTGAAACATCCGATTGCTTATAGGCTCGGTGCTTCTTCTTTCGCTGGAATTCTTTATACGGATGGGGCCTTGAGTTAAACCACCCGGTATTTTTAATGTATTTGCGTTTCAACTGGCCTACAATGGCCGTACTTCTTGGCCACCCTTTTTCGACGACCTTTTCCCACGTCCGTAACTCTTACTTGATGCTAGCCCGCGCCTGCGCGCGTAGCCGTCTCGGGGACTATTTCATTACTCCGCCGCATTAGCCAATCGGGAATAGTAAAACAATCACGGGGTGGCAGCAAAACTCAAATAATCATAGTTATGGCAAGTTGTTACCTATTTAAGAAAATACATGAGTTTAATAGCGATCAGCATTGACATACGTGAATAGTTAGGCAGCGCTTATTTGCGACATAAAATTAAGTACAACGAAGATATGGAAAAAAATCGTCATATTTAGCGTCAGTTAATTATGTGTATAAAAAAAATGTGAAATCTTATCCTATGTTGGACAGCGTAAAATTGAAAAGTGAACTTTCAGTAATTTATGAGTGCGAGGACATGTGTGACGTGGATGTAGGTGGTGTTTTGCCGCTTTTAGTGTTCATAACACACAACAACTTAAAAAAAAGTTTTGGACGGAAACATACAAACTGTTGGATATTATTTGTACAATCCCCATGTCGACAGCAAAATGTGAACGATGTTTTTCCACCCTCAAACGCATTAAGGATTTTCTAAGAAGCACAATGTCAGAAGATCGGCTGAACGCAGTTATGAACATAGGAGAATGGTTTTTATGTACAAAAAATAGGCAAGTTCTTATTTTGTGCCCACCCTCTTTCATAACTCACGAGCCGCCACTGTTTATGACTCTAATTTTCCAAAATGTAAGAAATTTTAAGTTTTTCCTAAGAGATATTAATATTTTTCTAAATTTTTTTAGTACGTAGAGTTAATTTTTATAAAAATGGTTCGTATACATATCTCCTACACATCGTTTAGCTTCCGGTTTGGAACCACGTCCTCAAAACAACAACTGCTATTGGTGTTAACCTGAAACTGTTTCATGCCCTTGTTCCTCGCGCTTACATATTACCAATTTAAATATAAATACATCTTATATTTTTGTTGCTAATTAAACAAACTTTCATTAATTTCCATTTGAATTTAATTTGTAATATTTCGTGCGGGTTAACGCAAAATTTACGCGTTCATGAACTGGCCCGTAATAATTCACAAGTTGTTTGTTACAGTACTGCACAAATTGCGACATACCATTAGCGCGTATGTGCCAATTTGCTTCGCAATGGCGAACTCCTTTTCCGAAACATGATTAGCGAATGATATTACATATTATAATATACAGCTTGCCTATTCAACGAAAATCTAGCAGGTTGAAATGTGCGGCAAAAATTTATGGGAACGGGCTCTGTACATAACAAAAATAGTTATTTGTACCACGAGGCCAGAAACTACAGTTTTACGAGTATTACATTTCTAAATTTCCAAACGTTGTCTATTAAATGCACGAACGATTAGCTAATTGATGTAAATTACAAGAAAAAATCGTCTATACTGTAGTAGCAATTACATATCAGCATTTCTTTAACAAGTTTATTAAATTGCTTTTGATTTTTGTATTCATCAGATAACTTATTGTATACAGTTTCCGCCCCATATACAGGATATTCCACGTAAGTGGTTCATTAAAAGTTTACGATGTTCTATTATTTACTTATATTTGAGATTTTGGCACCAGTATCTGTTCGATTGAAACTATAAATGCAAAATACCTTAACCAAAATATCACTTCCGGTTGACCGGAAATGGATGTCAACTTGGTATTTTAAAAAGAATGATATAATTTTTTATTCATTTTTGGATTCTACAACTATAAATATGTCAGTTTTCATTAGCTATTCCTATAGCTACATGTTGCCGTTTTTGAGTTATTTAAGTTTTTCTTTTTTTTTAGTCATAATCATTGCATCATTGAGAAATTAATATCTCGGTTAATACTGCAAGTAGACACTCCAAATTTGCTATGTTATGAATGTAGATATAACTCTAAGAAACAGTAAGAACATTTTACATTCTAACATACAGGGTGTTCAAAACTGTGGAATAAAGTGACATATTTTCAAATGTAGAAAACTCATTTTTTTTTAATGGAACACCCTGTATTTTAATTCGGAATTAGGAAGTAAATTCATCCCCCATCGCTTTATATGAGCATTCCTATACCTGTCTTTAATAGATTTTTGAGATATGAGCGACTTTTTGTTAAAACAGACTAAGTAGCCTATCTTTGCGTGTTTTGTAGCTGGCTCTGAATGGGATTAATGTCAAATTCATTGACTAACCAAAAGTGTTTATGTATATCATTGTAATTACACTTTCGTACAACGCAATATTAATAGAAATGACTATTCGAACAGACATTCTTGTATGATTATTCAAAAATAATACATGAATTTGACGTGAATCCATTTCAGAGCCAGCTACAAACATTTAAAGATAGGGCTACTTAGTCTGTTTAACAAAAAGTCGTTCATATCTTAAAATCTATTAAAGATAGGTATAGGGAATGCTCATATAAAGTGATAGGGGATGATATTTACTTCCTAATTCCGAATTAAAATACAGAGTGTTCTATTTAAAAAAATTGAGTTTTCTGCATTTGAAAATATGTCACTTTGTTCCTCAGTTTTGAACACCCTGTATGTTAGAATGTAAAATGTTCTTACCGTTTCTTAGAGTAATATCTACATTCATAACATAGCAAATTTGGAGTGTCTACTTGCAGTATTAACCGAGATATTAATTTCTCAATAATGCAATGATTATGACTAAAAAAAAAAGAACAACTTAAATAACTCAAAAACGGCAACATGTAGCTATAGGAATAGCTAATGAAAACTGACGTATTTATAGTGGTAGAATCCAAAAATGAATAAGAAATTATATCATTCTATTTAAAATAACAAAGTTGACATCCATTTCCGGTCAACCGGAAGTGATATTTTGGGTTAAGGTATTTACATTTGTAGTTCCATCGAACAGATACTGGTGCCAAAATCTCAAATATAAGTAAATAATATAACATCTAAACTTTTAATGAACCAGTTACGTGGAATACCCTGTATTATAGACCTCTGTATGTTACAGATAGCTCAACTTTCGGCAGATGAAAATCACTGGCTCGACGCTTGTAGTAGTGATGAACATGTTTATTTCTTGCATAAGTATTTTTACGACTATGAAAATAATCTGAGCTTCCTATAATAAAAGTGACGGCAGTGTTAATATTTTAAAATACTTGAAACCGGTGACACGAGTCTGAGACTTTTATGCCGTGACTGCCTTTAAAATTTGTTTTTTGGCAATAATACTGGTTTTGCAGCATGAGGGACCCCAGAGAAGTATCCTAGCTCAGACGGGATTTATTTCTGAATAGTATTCGGATATTAATGTTCCAACGTAAATAAGAGTTTCGCAATTTCTGACGCAGAAAGACTTTTTGCTATGTGTAAGGCTACCACTTATTACCATTGATCCCCATAGGAGATATATTACATGTTATTCCTATTAGAACCTTGCCTTTCTTGCTGTGAATAACATTATTATTTGTTAACACTTACAGTAATGTTTTGGTTTCTCTGATGTGTTGTGAAACAACAGAAGTGGTTTTACTCCATTCAGCTCGGCAGAGAACCACTGATGCAAGCTGTTATTTGCATTGTTGTAATTAGCTCAGTCTGTTTTAAACTATTGTTTGGTAATGACCAGTGTAGTGCCCTCTGCGTTACATAAAAAACTAGGATATTAGACACAAGGTATAGATATCATTTGTATATAAATTAAAATAACAAGGGGACGCTAGCACAGTACCCTGGCGTAACTCCGTGTAGTACAGGTTTATTACAAGCGGATTTATATTTCCTAACAGTATTGCCATTATTATAACTAGAGACCGGATATATTGCAAAGAAAAACTGGATATATGCGCATATGATGCATCGTTTTGAGAATAATATGCATCAAACCTGGGCAATAAATGCAAAAAAAATTGCGACAATATTGCAAAAATTTACATAAAGATAAATAAGAGCAGAAATTAAAACATTAACTTATATGCACAAAATTTTTTCACAACATATTTCTAAAACAGTTTTTTAATTAAATGTTTTTCAAATTGGTGTAAAGAAAGTTTTGTCTTCTACTGAGATACATATGTTTCGAAATAGAAGAGCTTCTTTCAACCAGCAGAGATGTAATGGTGCATTTTTTTTAACTTTGCAATACATTCTAAACTAAAATTAAAGTCGAAATCGTTTACTGTTTTTCACCTTCCAAAATTTTCTTAACTTCTTCAATTTCAAATATGCCGCATTTTTATTATCACTTTTTTAAATTTTTTATTCCTATTGTACCCTTTAACCTTCCTTACATAGCGTATCAAATTCTGTCTACTTATTTCGACTGATTCCGAGAGCGATCTTCCCTTCGTTTCTAGTTTACGCATGGAACTTGTTAAACAAAGCTATAATTTGACTTTATATACCAAAAGGTTTTTGTAGCAATTCTGTTGATGTTACTTCTTTTTACAGTTTTTCTAGAGCAATGCAGTTAGCAGTAATTTCAAGAATTTACATTTTTCATTCCTTCAAAATTATCAGCGAAAAAAATTGCACTATCTCAGTCTCGTAATAATCGTTTCAGAGGCAACTTAACCACCGGGAAGTCGCTCCTATAAAATTGGATTCGTAAAGTTGCTTTTAAAAATTATTTTTTTGACATTGCTAATTTAAATCATTAATCAAAGGGATTGATTCCTAATGTCTTCGGTTACACGATTGAAACCCATGAGACTAAACAATTGGTATAATAATGTTACTATAAAAAAATTTTAAATTTTGGGCGGTTTTTATCATGTATGTTGCAGCGTCGGACAACATTAGTAAATTTATTTTCACAAGTTATACTTCCATGTAAAAAGAATTGATAAACCTTCTTGAAACGAATTGGGCATATTGTCACATTATTTGTTTTTTGAAGTTCTTTACAATAAATTAAAATATGATTTACCTACATATCTTCATGAAGTAATTCTTTAATTATAAATGGCAATTATAACGGCCACACTTATCCGTACTTTCATCTACCATGATATAAATAAATTATTCCCTACCAATTGTTGAATTTCCGCTATTTGGTTTGCTGGTAACAAGATGTGACATAATTTTTTCGTAAAGGTACTTTCGTCAGGTATTATTATGTTTTGCAATATTTTTGCAGGAAATGATTTCAACATTAAACATTGTTTAATCTCGCTAATGGGTAATGTTAGACCGAAATTAATGCGTTACACAGATCCGTATTATATTCCTTCTTGTTCTGAATTTCGTAGAAGTTTGATGCTACATATGACGTATAGATTGCTGCAACACATGCGGATCGCTTTAGTTTTTCACATTTTCCAATATGTGATGGAGTTTAGCGTGTTGATCAATCAGGTATTTTCTCTCAGAAGACACCTATAACAACAATTGTCATTTTATATCAAAAGTTAAAGAATTTAAAACGATTGTAAAGCTTTTAGTAAAATTAAACTTCCCAGTTTACTGCAGGCTCGACAAAATATTTTGTCGCCATCCTTTACCAGTTCAGGATATGGCTTTAATCCATAAAGAAATTTTTGTTTTCGCTATACTCATTGTATGTACGCAGTATTAAAAACGTAACCACAATTACAAACTGCTGTTTCGCTCAAAGATATTCAAATGAATGAATAGTTTATTTGGGAATTAAATAATATAATAAAACCGTATTTACCACATCCCTTCTGCTAGGCGAAAATTAAACACGTGCAGTTCTTGGAAAAAAGTATTAGAGAAACCAATGTGAAAGATTATCGTTTTGAGAGGATGTCGGTTGTGCGATCTACATTAGGAGTTATTAGGAATTTTTACTAATAGAAAGGATAAGAAAAAGCTTAAATATGCAATATATGCAGTTTTGTAAGGAAATGCATAAATCCTAAATATAATATATGCAATCACTAATAGCGCTAGTTTAAGTTCAATTATAATTAAAATAATAATTAAAGTATATGCAAAAATGAAATATATGCACTTTGCATATAATCCGATCGATCTCTAGTCATCATTTTGAACATTGATGAAGAAAATTAATGAAGAAAACTTTCAAACCATTCAAATCTAATCGCTTTTATTTACACAGGTTGCAAATTATGTCTTTTTTCCTTATTGATTAAAAAAAAAAGACTTTTTAAATGCATGTGTGCCGTAAATAAGAGGATTAAAAAACCTTTTGAATGAGTGGCACAAGACCCATCCTTCACTATTTAAGGATGAAAGACTGCTGCTCTCTTAGGAATAATTTTAAAACGTGAGGGCCGTCATTAGGTTTCAGAATTTTATATAAACCACAGCAGATAATGTGTTATATTTTCAATTTAAATGCCCTGCACTTGGCACACATTCTGTAACAACATCCGTATTTGGCCCGCTCTGTACATTATTATGACGTATTTAGGCGGTATTAACGCAAATAGTTAACAAGGAAGCCATTTCGTTTTTGCCTAAAAAAGCATTAATTAAGAAGTAATTAGAGCATTTTTTTTGGTGCGCCAGATCTTAGTTTCGGGCCGAGCAGTGGTAGAAACTTCAATGAGAGAATACCTACCAGTGATTTAATTAATCGTAAGCGAAAAGAGCAAAAAAAAAAAGATGTTAACGCGCCATATAAAAAGAAATTTCGACGGGTGTCAAGGCGCATAAAAAATAGATTCGCCAAGGTTATAAAGAATGATCCGACAATTATGTTGTTAAAAAATAATGTTAAAAATTCGGCAATAATGATGCGGTTTTCGTAAGAAGAAGGAGGTGATTTATTAGTATTAATTTCCAATTAAGATTTTATTATAAAGGTAAGCGTAAGTTATATTATTGTGGCACCCATAACACAGAAATAATAATCGCTCTATACCGCAAAACTGACAACACATTATAATAAATAAGTAGCTTCTTGGTTCGCGAATAAAATAATGGTTTTGTTTATGGCTGCTTTAGCTTTTAAAAATTATTGCTGTGATTATATATTGCTGAATCGAGGCAAAGGTAATTTTTCAGGGTAATATCTCATTTATTTAGGGTTAATAATTTAAAATTAGGGTAAATAAAAGGTAGAAAATTTCTATGGATGTCCCACCAAAAACTAATTCTTTAATTTATAGTTCTCATTTTTGAGTTTAGGAAAAAGTATTTTATAGAAAAATTTTGCAAGAATTTAACGCTGCATAACCTAAAAATATTTTTGACTATGCAGAGTGTTGCAAAAGTAGGAAAATGCATACTTATTCCGTCATTTTATAATGGAATACCTCATATATTATTCAATTTTTAAATTCTATAGAGATACGCACATGGCTTCTGATTGAAAATAGAGGGCGTAGTTATCTTTAAAATTTTAAATAGGAAGTAATTCATTTAGAAGCTCATTTGGAAGATATTTTATTACTTTTATGGCAATGCAAACGGTTTTACGATTTTCGAATTTTTACCAACTTATCAAGATTAATAATTGGAGTACTTACGTTACTTTTTCTATAGCCCTCGTATAAATATTGTGGTTATATGTGACTTAAGGAATCGATTTGCTGTAAATATGACATATTTTACGATATGACGTTTTTGCAAAATTTAGCAAAATGGTCTTATCTGTCAGTGTGTGTGTCATGTGGTGGGTATCTATGTTACAGATTACTGTATATTACAGGTTTCTGTAGACTAGATCAAAAAAGCGAATACGAGGCTATCGAAAAAGTAACGTAAGTACTCCAATTATTAATCTTGGATAAGTTGGTAAAAAAATTCGAAAATCGTAAAACTGTTTGCATTGCCATAAAAGTAATAGAAATATCTTCCAAATGAGCTTCTAAATGAAATTACTTCCTATTTAAAATTTTAAAGATAGCTACGACCCTCTATTTTACATCAGAAGCCATGTGCGTATCCTCTATAGGCAAAAAATCACAAATTATCTCTAATTTCTACTTGGTTTTTGTTCATTGCTCTATCTCAATACCATTCAAAGTTCATAGAGGGGGGGGGGCGCATTTACGACCTCGCTGTATACACATATTATATTCTAGGTAGAATAACATCACTTTAGTAAGCCACCACCACATTTGAGAAACATTTTACATACAGCAGGTTGTAACTGCAAGTTTATACATCGCTCACTTTTATACCACTGCTTTACTGCTATTACAGGTGTGTTCCACCGAACTGGGTCATTAATTTTTTTTGAAGCTTCTAGTAGGAATTGATTTTGAAACTTGAGTGTAGTCATGGCCCACTGTGGTGTATTTAAGGAAAATATTTTCAACTTTATAACACTCTCGGTATACAGGATGTTGATATCAACTTTCTTATTTTATATGGAATGGTACAATTTTTATCGGTACAATGGATGTATCGAGTAATTTGCAATTAGTTTTACATGAGGCTTCCCTATCTCTAAACTCAACGTTTTTTGAGATATTTGCAATTTTATTAATTTTTGACGTTATAACACTGTTTTCAATTAAAATTAAAGCTGATGAGGTATCAGATATTTAGTGGTTCTACTAATGTCGATGTAAGTAACAAAGACGTAGGTAGAAAGTGTTATGGCAATAATGACCGAATCACATACAGGGTGTTCGAAAACGCATCTCCAATGTGGATACCTTTAAACCAACAAAACTTTTTTATTTCAAATGAAACATGGTATTTTTTTACTATAGCATTGAATGCAGCGTAAAATTCTACATCGATTGACATTAGGGCTTGGTATATCTATTTTTGATAGTTTTTGAGATATTAGCATTTATTGCCTGAAATATGACTAATTTCCAAGTTTCGAGCAAATAAAATATTTTTTCCTAAAAAACACTGTGTATTATTTTTTAGAATGATGCGTATCTTTTTTTGCATTGTTTGGTTTCCATACCTAAAATTTTATCATTGGAAGTTTTCCAATTATTAGCAAATTTTATGTAATTGTAATTATAACATATTAATAAGCCATAGTTATTATGCGACAGCAAATTACATGTTAATAGTTTTACCTGCTTAATAAATGCATCGAAAATAAGTGAAATTAAAAAAAAACTAAAAAACTATTATTCTGAAACAACATTCATATTGAACATTTTGGAAGACTTTTAATAGTTTGTTCCTGATTTATGTTATCTGTATGTATCGCTTAATACCTAGCTTAATACAAAAAGCCAAGAGGCTACATTGTTTTCGGATACTCCATGTCAGAGGGCTACCCTACAAAGAAAATACCTGGTCTAGTAAGTGAACAATATTTGAAATATTATGGGTGTATTTAGGATATCTGCTTTAATTTCCCTTTGTATTTTATTTTTTTGAGGTTTTTATTCATTGCAAGTAAGTGTAGGTATCTAATCATTGTTACATTCTTCATGAATGTAGAATACGTCTAAAATGTTATTTGTATATGCAACCTGCAATGTTTTTCTTATTTTAAAATATTTACAATATTTTACTTGTTAGAAGAAAATGTGTGAAGGAGTTGCCAGCATTAGGACTTACTATAAAAGATATGACTTGTTAATACTGCATAAGCTTACCACTGCGCAATTTGGTAAATTGCCCACAAATGGATATCACGTGTTTGTTAGCACATCTCATAGCCTACTAATATCTAATAATTAATGTACATTCTCTATGACTAAAATACATCACTATTAGTAAGAAACCAGTGAACGTTAGATATCTGAAACATAAATATTTAGATAGGTTAGGCAAATAGTGTACAGTGTGTTTTGTAGGAAAAAAACTCATTTTATTAGGTTGAAACTTGGAATTTAGGCATATTTTTAGCAATTTTTTGCAAGAAATGCTAATACTTTAAAAACTATTAAGAATAGGTATACCAAACCCT
This sequence comes from Protaetia brevitarsis, assembly GCA_004143645.1. NCBI lineage: Eukaryota > Metazoa > Arthropoda > Insecta > Coleoptera > Scarabaeidae > Protaetia > Protaetia brevitarsis. The sequence continues at coordinate 86,929 of RXPK01000559.1, read as the reverse complement.
AATATTAATCGATGTAGAATTTTGCGCTGCATTCAATGCTGTAGTGAAAAATACCATGTTCCATTTGAAAGAAAAAAGTTTCGTTAGCTTAAAGGAGGCAACATTGGAGGCGCGTTTTTGAACAGCCTGTTTGTGATTCAGTGTTTATTATTATAACACCTTGTAGCCACGTGCTTGTATTTACATTGATTTTAGTAGAACCACTAAATATCTGCTATCTCATGAAATATTTGATTTTATTTGAAAGAGTGCAAATGTCAAAAAATCCACGAAAATGAAAATATCTCAAAAATGGTCAAGTTTAGGAATAGGGAACCTTCATATAAACTAGTTGCAAATGGCGAGTCAAATTCATTAGACCGATAAAAATTATACCATTCCATTTAAAATAAGAAAGTTGATATCAACACCCTGTATACCGAAAGTGCTATAAAGTTGAAAATATTTTCCTTGAATAGATCACAGTAGGTCATGACTACACTGCAAGTTTCAAAATCAATTTTCTACTAGAAGTTCAAAAAAAATCTAATGTCCCAGTTCGGTGGGACACCCTGTATGTACTCCTACGAATATACATGTGTTTCGCAATATTCACACTTGTCTACTATATCAGGAAGCTGCTACGAAAAGTAGTAGCTTCTTGTGATACTGAATAGTTGCTACAAAGTGCTAACAGTTGTTAGCTGCTATAAAATAGCTAATTTGCTTTGTAGCAACCCATCACCAGTGCATACTGAAACAAATCTAGCTTTATGCTTCACAGCGTGATACATTATAGTCAGTATACAACTACGAATTGTTGCAATTGACTAATTACCTAAAAGTAAATACAACCTATATCTAACGCAACTTTTCGTTAGACAAAGAAACACACTTTTTTCCATTTTCTGGCTTCATATATCTGCAAAGAAACTATATATAAGCACAGAATAAATATATTATAGGCTTGGATATGATGCAAGGAGGAACGTGCGGCTTCTCAAACAAAGCCGGAAACATAAACAAACTTGGAAAGTTCAAACATGATACTTCGTATCAATAAATTTATGCAACGTCTGAAAACAGGTCAAAGGTTGCTAGTTTAAGATTTAGAGTTCTAAATTGGCATTGGCACAGTTATAAATCTAAACTCCGTTTGTTTTGCTACATACTTCATTATCAGTAATTTCAAGGACATACTTTTTCACTTTCAGTTACTAGACTTGCAGATCTATAAATGTTATCTGTTATTCGAGACCGTATGCCAGATGCAGACAAAGTTACCTTGATGATATAAAAACTGGTTCCCAAAAAACAAAAAAATGACCAATTATGTGCAATTATGGACGAAGAAGGTCAGATCAGTGTTGAGTGAGTTTGCTAATATAGATGAGAAATTGTCATACCACAACTTCTTGCATGTCATCGCTGTAATTTTGATGATTTTAGATTTTTCCGCCAACTGGGTACTTGGAATTCTCTGGTTGACGCTGGGGATTTTGACAAGTGTATGGACTCCTTACGAGGTTATGATGAATGAAAGACTGAGGATGAGACCAGGTGAGAATTTTTTCGTAGATTATGCTAGTACTTTTCGCGAATCTTTAAATTTTCTATTTTGCTTAGGGAAATCGCAAACTTTATTTTTTGAAAATGTAATTGTCTAATGCCGTAAAGGGATGTGAAAGAATTTTATCGTTTCATTTTTTTTTAATCAATATTTCTCGACCAATCTCATTCCGAATTAAACAAAAAATTGTTATGATGTAACCCCCTCCATCAATTACCACATCGCTCGGTGTGATATTACTCAAAATATTTTAAGAAAATAGTTTTATTATCTGAAAAATAAAAAGTTTTTTTTCATTTAAAACACTTTAGATTCACACATGTTGACTCCTTTTTGTCATTTTAAATAACAAAAAAAAAATAATAATCTCGCTGGGATCCCGAATTAAAATAAAATAATACGATCCCCTCCACCAAGTTTTTCTTCCAGCTTGATGTGATAGAAAAAATAATTTCATCATACAAACACAAAAAAAATAAAAATAAAATAAAATAAAAAAGGAAATAATTTCAAAATTTTAGAATTCGCTTTTCTAGGCCAGATAAAAATGCATTTATAATTTAAAAAATAAATAAATAATAATGTGTGTGATAATTTTATTATTTAAAAATATTCATTTTACCATTTGAAAAAAAATATTTAAATAATATTCATTTCACAATTTGAAAAAATTACATAATTTTATGATTTTAACATTTGTAATTTTCACCCTCTTATTAATTAAAAAAAAATATATATTATTTTAATTTAATTTTAATTAATAATCTATTTAACATTGTAATATTAAAAAAAAATAAAAAAATATAAATATTTTCCTCCCGCTATCAATTAATTTTATTATTTAAATTATTTTAAAAATTTTTGCTTCATTTGAAAAATATTTAAAAAAAAATGAATTTCAAAAGCTTAACATTTGGAATTTAGTATGTTATTAATAAAAAAAATATATATTATTTTAATTTATTGTATTATAAATTAATTAAAAAGATCAAATCTTCAATCAATTCTACCTCCCCTATCAATTCTGTTATAGCCTGGTGTATTAAAAAAGTCAATTTCATTATCTAAAATATTTAGAAAAAAATCATTTCATCATTTGAAAAATATTTAAAAAAAATGACTTTCATGATTCAGATATTCTAGAATTCATTCTTCTCGATTGAGGTATTTTATTAATTAAAAAAAATATTATTTTAATTTAATTTTAATTAATAATTTATTTAGTAGTGTAATATTAAATAAGTTAATTAAAAAAAAGATATTCATTTCTTTATTCACGACGTTTTAAAGAATTCCTCTCTCATCATTTAAAAAAAAAAATATATTAAAAAAAAATAGTTAATGAAACATTTTAGAATACCCCCTTATTAAACGCATTTTATTAATTAAAAAAAAATATTAGTGTGACCCCCTTCTTCAATTCTCTTGTCACTTGGTGCGATAAAAGTGTTAATTTCATTATTTAAAATGTCATTTCATCGTTTGAAAAATAAAAATAGTAATTTTATCATTTTAAACATTTTAAGTTTACTCTTGTCGATCGACACCTTTTCCACTGTTGGTGCTTTAAAATAATAATAATAATAATAACACCGGTTTTCCGAATTAAAACAAAATAATAGTATCCCTTTCCCTGCTGGCTTCATGTTATAGAAAAGTTGATCTTATCATTAAAAAAATTTAAAAAAATGAATTTCGAGATTTCAAAATTAATATTAAATAAATTTATTAACAAAAATATCAATATGAACCCCTCTATCAAATTCTCTTATCGCTTAGTGTGATCATCATTAAGAAAATTAAAAAAAAAAAGACTTTCGCGATTTCAAAATTAATGTTAAATAAATCAATTAAAAAAATATTAATATGACCCCTCTGTAAAATTTTCTTATCGCTTGGTGTGATAAAAAAGTAAATTTCATCATTAAAGAAAAATCGTGATTTTAAAATTAATATTAAATGAGTTTATTAAAAAAAAAATTCGTGATTTAAAAATTAATATTAAATTTATTAAAAAAATTATTAATATGACCCCCTCTATTAAATTCTCTTATCGCTTAAATTAACTCCTGTCAATCGACACTCTTTCCTTTGTTGGTGCTTCAAAATAATAATAATAATAACACCGATTTTCCGAATTAAAACAAAATAATAGTATCCCTCTCCCTGCTGGCTTCACGCTATAGAAAAGTTGATCTTATAATTAAATAAATTAAAAAAAAATAATTTTCGTGATTTCAAAATTAATATTAAATAAATTTATTAACAAAAATATCAATATGAACCCCTGTATCAAATTCTCTTATCGCTTAGTGTGATCATCATAAAGAAAATTAAAAAAAAATGACTTTCGCGATTTCAAAATTAATGTTAAATAAATCAATTAAAAAAATATGAATCTGACCCCTCTGTAAAATTTTCTTATCGCTTGGTGTGATAAAAAAGTAAATTTCATCATTAAAAAAAAATCGTGATTTTCAAAATTAATATTAAATAAGTTTATTAAAAAAAAATAATTTCGTGATTTAAAAATTAATATTAAATTTATTAAAAAAAAAATTATTAATATGACCCCCTCTATCAAATTCTCCTATCGTTTAATGTGAAAGAAAAGTTAATTACATTATTCAAAATATTTAAAGAAAAATTGTTTTATAACTTGAAAAATATTTAAAAAAATGAAGAACATTCATCCTTCTCGACCAACGTATTTTATTAATTAAAAAAAAAAATTAAAACATAAGAGTTCTATCACTTACAAAATTTTAAATTCATTTCTTGTCAGTCAACAGTCTTCCCTCTCTTGGTATTCCAATTTGCCTTTCTTGGCCAACGCTCACCACAAATTATCATATTATTATAACAATTATTAATATAAATATGTTGAAAACCGTAAGATAAATTTAAAATTTGAGTTCACCAACGTTTTTATCTCGAAAAAGTAGCTATGATGGATTACCTATCTCATTTTTCGTATCTCCACTGCAATTTGGTTCACCCTGTATAGTTTTATCATAAAAATCGCAACAATTTCATACTACAAATGACGTAATATGCCGTATGGAGAATATAACTTTTGAAGCGGCATGGAATAAAAAAAAACTTTCACTATTTAAAACATTTAAAAAATTCATTTCAGCATTTCAAGAATAAAAAGCAGATCATCTTATCATTTCAACTAATTTTTTTTTTTTAGTAAAATGCGTCTTTCATTTTAGTTCTTAGCAAAAAAGCTATTTTTTTTTGACTAGATAGAATCGTTTTTATTGACGTGATAATATGATTTACATATCAACGAAAAAGTATATTGGTTTAGTGTATCACATCATACGTGATGTGTAACAGCGTCAAACCAGCACGGCTTTTTTTTTGCTCACAAATTTCAGTCACAATTTACAAGGTTTTGGGATTAATTGATGCCAAGAAAATGTTTGCCTTGAATTTGCTACGCTATGTTTGCATTCTATTTCAATATTATTGCATCAAACGACATTTTTTTTTATTGACAAGGAAAAATTATTTTTTATTTGTTTCTTATGACGGTGTTTTAATTAATTAACATAAATATTTTAAAATTTGAAAAAAACGCACTACTTATGCGAAAAGTTGTGGTATTTTTATTTTAATAAAGAGTGTAAACATGGAGGTTAAGTATGAAACACAATGTCAGATAAATGGCCGCCTCATGATCGATGGCATATTCGTTGGTCCTTTTAATGAAATTGTGGATTACACATTTGGCATAGTGCCGGCTCAATTTCATCAATGGCATGTCAAATTTCGTCTTTCAGTTCAGTAATTGTTCTGGGGTTCCACTCCACAAAAAAAAATCCAACGGCGTCGAATCGCACGATCTTGACTGCCAAACTTTACGAAACTCAGAACAAGAAGAATATAATACGGATCTGTGTAACGCATTAATTTCGTCTAACATACCATTAGCAAGATTAAACAATGTTAATTTGAAATCATTTCTGCAAAAATATTGCAAACATAATATACCTGACGAAAGTACCTTACGAAAAAATTATGTCACATCTTGTTACCAGCAAATAATAGCAGAAATTCAACAATTGATAGGGAATAATTTTATTTATATCATGGTAGATGAAAATACGGATAAGTGTGGCCGTTATATTGCCCATTTGTTAATAGGAATTCTTCATGAAGATATTGTAGGTAAAACATATTTAATTTATTGTAAAGAACTTCAAAAAACAAATAATGTGACAATTGCCGAATTCGTTCAAGAAGGTTTATCAAATTTCTTTTTACCTGGAAGTATACCTTGTGAAAAATTTTTACTAATGTTGTCCGACGCTGCATCATACATGATAAAAGCCGTGCAAAATTTAAATATTTTTTATAGTAACATTATTCATACCACTTGTTTAGCTCATGGGTTCAATCGTGCAGCCGAAGACATTAGGAATCAATTCCCTTTGATTAATGATTTAATTAGCAATGTCAAAAAAGTATTTTTAAAAGCACCTTTACGAATCCAATTTTATAAGGAGCACCTTCCCGGTGTTAAGTTGCCTCCTGAACCGATCATTACGAGATGGGGTACATGGTTAGAGGCTGCAATTTTTTTCGTCAATAATTTTGAAGGAATAAAAAATGTAATTCATGAAATCACTACTGACCGCATTGCTCTAGAAAACTGTAAAAAGATAGTAACATCAACAGAATTGCTACGAAAACCTTTTGTGTATTAAGTCAAATTATAGCTTTGTTTCAAGTTCCATTCGTAAACTAGAAACGCAAGGGATGTCGCTCTCGGAATCAGTCGAAATAGTAGACGAATTTGATATGCTATGTAAGAAGGTTAAGGGTACACTAGGTAATTCTATATACGATAAATTTAAAAAAGTGATAAATAAAAATGCGGGGTATTTGAAATTGAAGAAAAGTTATGAAAATTTTGGAAGGTGAAACAGTAAACAATTTCGACTTTAATTTTAGTTTAGAATGTTTTAATTGCAAAGTTAAAAAATGCATCAATTACAACATCTGTGGCTGTTGAAAGAAGCTTTTCTATTTCGAAACATATGTATTCTGATAGAAGACAAAACTTTCTTTTACACAATTTTGAAAAACATTTAATTATAAATTGTTTTAGAAATATGTTGTGAAAACATTTTATGCAATAAAGTTAATATTTAAATTTCTGCTCTTATTTATTTTATGTAAAAAATTTGCATATTGTCTCAATTTTTTTGCATATATGCCCGGGTTTATGCATATTTTCTCAAAAATCGATGCAGATATATGCGCATATATTTCAGTTTTTCTTTGCATATAATCCGGTCTCTACTCATAAGGTTTTCATTTAAGTAATATTTACTTTAATAACCAAATAAATCACTTTTGTCGTCATTTTTCGATAATCCTTTCATTGATTCTCACCCATAAATATGATCAACAAATATTTCGATGCTATAATGCAAATGATTTACGTTCACTCGAGTTAAAAAAAAAATTGCAGACGTCTGAAATCTGTGACGCACGTGAACCGCGCTGCTTGACTTGCCCTGGAATATATTTTATATTTTCGATCTAGTAAAGACACCACTTTTACCTTAGGTAGTGGAAACACACAAAAATATTTATCTGTACATCATAAAAACATTACATTTGCATGCTTCAGTTAATGTTTTGTTGATTGAACAAAATCTTTTTGCCGGCGCATATATCGTCGAAACAAGTTCTTATTTCTCATTTTAGGTTTACCGGCTTACGAGTGGTGGTTACATCCACCCCCGTGCCTTTTGAGGGTGTACATCTTCAATATAACGAACGCCGACAGATTCCTGAGTGGCGAAGACAGAAAACTGCACATGCAAGAAGTGGGACCTATAATCTACCGAGAATATTGGAAGCATGAGAATGTAGTTTTTAACTCAAACGGTACAATGTCCTACACGGTGACCAGAAGCGTCCGCTATGCAGAAGATTTGAATCAGATTGATTTCAACGCGACAATTATTGTGCCTAACATCGCCATATTGGTATGTATAAAAATATCCAGATAAATTAAATGATCTCACTGCTTTCGCGTACGAAATCTGGTAGAAGGGCAAGCATAAAAAAGGGTTAAACCCCTTAACTAATATCCTAGTTCCCATACACGACTGCTACTCGTCAATGAGTAGATATTCAAATAAAATATGCCCCGCTGTATCTACCCCACCACATTCACAATGCGAATCATTAACCCTACCAATTCCAAATAAATATGATTTAAAGTTACCGTGGTTTGCTATTCACTTTACCGTCTGATACTACAAACTAACTCTCAGTCCATCATTCTGCGTGAATGTGAAGCTCCCCTAACAGCCAGAAATATTACATAGATATTTTTAAAAATATATTTTATAAATATTTTTCGTGAGAGGTTTTTGAATATATTTTTCATATTTTTTCTAAATATAGATAAAATATTCAATTAAAATATTTATTTCATATTTTAAAATTAATGTAAGCGCTATATTTTTTCTAAAATATTTGTAAAATATATGAAAATCGAGATTTTTTTATGCAATCTATTTAATTTGTCAAAATGAACTAAAATTGTTCTTGGTTATTTAGAATGTATAACGTCGATAACGAAAAGTTGAAACATACATAGAGTTGTCTAAAAGGCAAGAACTTGTTTTTTCACGCTCACCATACAAGTTAATAATCAATAATTCGGGCATCTTTTAAGGCATACTGAAGGTTTATCAAATTAATCACTATTTTTTAATTGAAGTGTTCTAAATAAAAAACAAACGTATTTATTATCATTTTATTTGAATAAGCCAATAAAAATGAAAATACTCATTTTTAAGTCTTGCGTTGGCTGGTGCCAGGTACAACCCTATGGCTTTTTTCATATCTTCGGTAGTGGCGCTCTCATGGCGTTTCCTTGTGGCCTCTAAACAATGCCAATTGTATTAGATCATACATGAATAAAACATCGTACAACATTATCAACACCTACTAATACATTTGGAGCATTTACAATAATTGGAGTGGTAGCTACATTCTAATACTTACGATACTTATTTTTACTTTATTTCATAATATTTGAAAACATTCTACGTACAAACAATAAAACAACACAACGTATTCTAACCTCTATTTGAGGTTATGACGCTTATCTACCGAGATGAATCTCTTAAGCGAATCAACTAGCAATTTATCTGGTAGATGCAGTACATATATGATGCATAAAATTTCTACAATTATATTATTAAACGATTTCTGTACATAGCGATATTGAACATTCCAATTATCTTATCAATTGCCATGACATGTTCAAAGTTTTGCTTACCTCGTAGTCACCACAAAACTAAAACACCCCGCAACAATTAATTACACAGTTAACCCTAATCTGCCTAATCGTATACTATTATAAACTATAACATGTAATGGACAAACGAATGAAAACGTTGATGATACGCACGTGCGCGTATGCATTCTATGTACCTAATCCATAGACGCATAAACAATACTAAATCATATAACACCGGCACCGTAATGAATAGAGGTGTTGTGTTGACGTTCGCAACTTACAAACATTACAAATAATATAATACAAAACGTAGATATATTAATAGAAAAGTTACAGCGTTCAACTTAGATACTAATTAAATCATATTAGATATATATTATCTAATTTAATCTTTAAACTATCATTTTAAATAGGTACATACCTACTTAATATGTATGCATATTTTACCCATTTTATATTATTCGTCCTACGCACCAAATGTACAAAAGCAAAAACTCAATCTTTTTTTTTATATGAAATAAATATTTACAGAAATACAAAGCAAAATATTCTTGCAGAGTTATGAAAAATATATTGAGAAAACATTTGCAATAAAATATTATTAATGCTACATAACATATATATTTTTTAAATGTTTTCCTAATATATTTTCTATAATATATTTTATGCATATTATATTAATATAACTAATATTCAAGAAAGCTTTAATATTTTTTAAATATTTATAAAATATGAAATAAATATAACTGGGATCTGGACACAAAATGCCAAGCAATTTTTGGAAAGCCAAAATAAGACCTACACAGATTACTACAGGCTACTGAGATACTGGAATGGTTGGTATAATATAGTGGATAAACGAAATGAGAGACTAAACATAAAGAGCCAAGAAGTTCAATGTTAGACGATGTCACAACAAAAATAAAAATCGAGCTGTGGATATTAATGAAAAATAAGTGTTATAAATAGTAAATCAAGCTACTACACTTATCTGTGAATACTCAACCAATAATGTTTACATGACACAGCATTTTTTTAAATAAATAACAGGTGTGTTTGCGGAAAACAATCTATTTTATCTAACAAACAAGGTTGTACTGCACTTTGACGATGTAAATATACATATTAATCAGCCACGATTAAATTTAAACCAAACACTCAAACATATAAATTGGGGTGGGTGTAGACAACATTTTTTAACAATTTAACACGCACCCAAATGGTGTTAAAAAGTACTAAAATAAAACAAGAAATGAAAGAAATATTAGCGGTAGACGAATAATTACAAAGTTTTGATTGGATTAATTAACTTCTCAATAAAAAAAATATATGTAAATTTATAGGAAATATGATAAATAATAATTGTAATAATTATTTTGTAAATCCAGTATATATTGCGTATTATTAATTGGGATCGTAGTTTCATAGACTTCGAGGTTAACTATTATAACTATAAATAGGTACTAAATAAGTGTCTTGTGTTTTGTAATCTTTGAGGTTAGCTACTATAACTGTAATGGCAGTTTGACTTGAAATTTTAATATGTATATGTTGGTATTGTGAAGCTTGACTTAACAGGGATAGCGGGAGACTTGAATATTGTTTTATAATTAAAATCGAAATTTAAAGAAATTCAAAATATATCAGATATTATTTGATTATTCATTTAAATGTTGCAAATAAGTGTAGGTACTGACACTCTGAACAATAGGCTATCCTTATGCTCTTTAATGCTGTGATTTGTTATTAAACAATAAATTGTGCATGTTATCGATATTTACGCTGGTTTTACTAATACAAGAGCAGGTGATAGATTAAATGATTGAAACGAGACTATAAATTCAATATTTAGCGAAATAGAAATTCTATATTATACAAATTGATAATAGGAGAAACACCTCGACAATCTAATTGCTACTGGTAAAAAAATATAAATTAATAAATAAACTACTCATTGCATCGAGGCTTATGTACAAACTTTCAGCCTTTCAACTTTCACTAGATGAAAATGAATCGTAAATGAAAAGCAAATAAAGGAATAACAGTTTGTATACGGGGTGTCCCACCGAACTGGGTCATTAGAGTTTTTTTTGAACTTCCAGCAAGAATTTGATTTTGAAACTTGCAGTGTAGTCATGCCCCACTGTGGTCTATTTAAGGAAAATATTTTCAACTTTATAGTACTTTTGGTATACAGGGTGTTGATATCAACTCTGTTATTTTAAATGGAATGGTATAATTTTTATCGATCGAATGAATTTGGCGAGTCATTTGCAACTAGTTTATATGAAGGTTTCCTATCCCTAAACTCTACCGTTTTTGAGATATTTTCATTTTCGTGGATTTTTTGACATTTGCAGTCTTTCAAATAAAATCAAATATTTCATGAGATAGCAGATATTTAGTGGTTCTGCTAAAGTCGATGTAAATGCAAGTACGTAGCTATAAGGTGTTATAGCAGTAATCACTGAATTACATATAGGATGTTCAACAACCCGTTTCCAATGTGGATACCTTTAAGCTAACAAAACTTTTTTCCTTCAAATGGAACATGGTATTTTTTACTATCCCATTGAATGCAGTGCAAAATTCTACATCGATTGATATCAGGGTTTGGTATACCTACACTGTTGAAAATATTACGGTGTTGGCATTAATTTTGCGCTAGCCAAATATTTTAGTGTTGATTTTTCCAAACTTTGCCAGACGAGTTGACTACGCGTATTTAATAGAACAGAAATGACTAGAATTTCGTGTGAATTCTTTGTTCAGATATGAGGATTGACTATTTTTCTTAGACATTCAGAAGCGTCAACCAATCAGATTTTTTCCCTCGGATAGATATATAGATATCTATTCTAATACAGTATTGCATTATACGCACCACCTGCATTACACGTGTATCTGTTTTCGTGTTTGATTCTCCGTATTAACATATCCAAACAAACCACCAAATGTGACTGACTTGCAAAGTGTAACCTCGTGTTATTAAACGTTAATTCCAGTGGGCATAAAAAATTTCAACATCTTAAAGATGTATTGGGAACATCTATTTACGCAATTAGTTTAGATTTGAATCAAATAGCATAAACATTGACTTAATTTTATAATGGTTCCCAAAAAATCATTTTAAAATTGGTACGTTTAGTTGAAACCAAAACTTGTGAATTAGTGGTTTTTGCATATTTATAATTGAGAAAACGTCTTAAAGAGTGAATATTATAGCACTAAGAAATAGGAGTTGCATATTAAAAAGACGTTGTGTTTAGAAAATGGTGTTAAACACCAATAGATCGCATTCATTTAGTTAACAGCTAGTAAATTTGTCTAGTCTAGATCAAATAAAATGTGACTAGAAGTATTTTATAATTCCACGTGTCGGTTGGACAAAATAACCCCTTAGCAATAGACAATACTTGACTATCTTTGCTCGTCAAATTTAAACTTCTATAGTTTTCGACAAAATAACACGAAAAGAGTGTGGACCTCTCCTGACTGTTAAATTAGTCAAAAAAGTGTTAAAATTTTCAACAGTGTATTCTTAATGGTTTTTGAAGTATTAGCATTCCTTGCAAAAAATATGCCTAAATTCCAGGTTTAGCAGAATTTTACGCTGCATTCAATGCTGTAGTAAAAAATACCATGATCCATTTGAAATGAAAAAGTTTTGTGGGTTTAAAGGTATCCACATTGGGGATGCGTTTTCGAACACCCTGTATGTGATTCGGTCATTATTGCCATAACACTTTCTACCTACGTCTTTGTAGAACCACTAAATATCTGATACCTCATCAACTATTTAATTTCACTTGAAACAGTGCAAACGTCAAAAAATCAACAAAATTGCAAATATCTCAAAAACGGTTGAGTTTAGGAATAGGGAAGCCTCATGTAAACAAATTGCAAATGACTCGATACATTCATTGTACTGATAAAAATTGTGTCATTCCGTTTAAAATAAGAAAGTTGATATCAACACTCTGTATACCGAAAGTGCTATAAAGTTGAAAATATTTTCCTTAAATAGACCACAGTGGGCCATGAGTACACTGTAAGTTTCAAAATCAAATTTCTACTAGAGTTTCAAAAAAATCTAATATCCCAGTTCGGTGGGACACCCTGTATAATAAATGGAAATTCTCTATAAGAAGTCGCAATAGTGCATTTTATTGAAAAAAAATGTTAGCAGAAAAACAGATTATTTCTGTTTATGTATTTAGAAAAAATTGGTAATCATTTCAGATGACGATCTCTCATTATTGGGACGCGTCAATCGTCATCAAAATGGGTTTGAATTACATCTTTAGAAAATTAGATTCCCAGCCAATAATCGAAACGACGATCTACAACTTTTTGCACAATACAACAGACCCGTTTTTGGATTTTGCACACAATCTAGCCCCATTCTTGGCGCCCATCAGAAATTTGGGAGTCATAGACGTGGTGAGTGGCAAAATTTCGTTTCGCAAACTTATTCCTAGGATCAGAGTGCCATAACAGTCTTTCAGTCTTACACAGACAGCAGTGATAACGTGACCGCCTTCGTGGGCACCGACAGAGGCCATCAAATGTACTCATTGATCGACAAGTATCACGGCAGTTCGAATATTCCCGGCCAGCCAGATTCTTGCAAGTTTAAAATTACTAACGCCAGCGAGGGAGTGATTTATAATCAAAAGATCACTAAAGAATCTGTGGTGAGGTATTATAGAAGATCTGTGTGTAGAGTTATTCCTTTATATTACGAAGGTAAGTCAAAAAATTCGTATTTGTTTTATGTTTTAATAATGTTAATCGTTTATGTCATTGCGTTAGTGCATCTATCGGATCTTGGTCTACATCTAAATTGAAATAGAAGTTATATTAGGGAGTTTAAGGGTGCGTTAAGAGTACTAGATAGCGTATCGTTGGTTGCCTATTTTTGGCAAATACAATTATGGAAATTATATGCAATATCTCTGTGATAATATTTCCCATTATTCGATCTTATGCTTCACACTTACTATGTAAATATTTATTTATTTTTTTATTAAAAATATTTATTACCACTAAACCAGCAGTGTTCCCCAAACTTTTTTGCTTCGTAGACCACTTGTCATGTTTTTCGGTTTTGGATAGGTCCTCTGCTTACCTAATATTGTAAATTTATTTACTTTAAATGTTTTGACAGCTGATATCAGTTGCGACTCGTGACAATATGAAGAAGATGCTTTACTTAATAGGTTACGGATGCTGTCCATTGTAATATAAACAATACATACACGCCTACACGGCACAATACAGTAAAACCAAGACTATAAACAATAACTACTGCACGCGAGATTGTTGACCTGGCATTCACTAGCGTCTTTCCTATACTGATGACGCGCTAAGAACGCATCATCACTAGAGACCGGATTATATGCAAAGAAAAACTGGAATATATGCGCATATATATGCATGGATTTTTGAGAAAATATGCATAAACCTGGGGCATATATGCAAAAAAAATTGCGACAATATGCAAAATTTTTACATAAAATAAATAAGAGCAGAAATTTAAACATTAACTTTATTGCACAAATTTTTTTCACAATATATTTCTAAAACAATTTATAATTAAATGTTTTTCAAAGTTGTGTGTAAAAGAAAGTTTTGTCTTCTATCAGAATACATATATTTCGAAATAGAAAAGCTTCTTTCAACATCCACAGATGTAATTGCTGCATTTTTAACTTTGCAATACATTCTAAACTAAAATTAAAGTCGAAATCGTTTACTGTTTCACCTTCCAAAATTTCTTATTTCTTCATTTCAAATACCCGCATTTTATTTTTCACTTTTTTAATTTATCGTATATAGAATACCTATTGTACCCTTAACCTTCTTACATAGCATATCAATTCGTCTACTATTTCGACTGATTCCGAGAGCGACATCCCTTGCGTTTCTAGTTTATGAATGGAACTTGAAACAAAGCTATAATTTGACTTAATATACAAAAAGTTTTGTAGCAATGCTGTTACTATCTTTCTACAGTTTTCCAGAGCAATGCAGTCAGCAGTGATTTTAAGAATTACATTTTTTATTCCTTCAAAATTATCGGCGAAAAAAATTACAGCCTCTAACCATGTTCCCCATCTCGTAATAATCGGTTCAGGAGGCAACTTAACACCGGGAAGTCGCTCCTTATAAAATTGGATTCGTAAAGGTGCTTTTAAAAATACTTTTTTGACATTGCTAATTAAATCATTAATCACAGGGAATTGATTCCTAATGTCTTCGGCTACACGACTGAACCCATGAGCTGAACAAGTGGTATGGATAATGTTACTATAAAAAGTGTTTAAATTTTGCGCGGCTTTTATCATGTGTGGTGCAGCATCGGATAACATTAGTAAAATTTTTTCACAAGATATACTTCCAGGTGAAAAGAAATTTGATAAACCGTCTTGAACGAATTGGGCAATTATCACATTATTTATTTTTTGAAGTTCTTTCCAATAGATTAAATATGATTTACCTACAATATTTTCATGAAGAATTCCTATTAACAAATGGGCAATATAACGGCCACACTTATCCGTACTTTCATCTACCATGATATAAATAAATTTATTCCCTACCAATTCTTGAATTTCTGCTATTGTTTGCTGGTAATAAGATGTGACATAATTTTTTCGTAAGGTACTTTCTTCAGGTATATTATGTTTGCAATATTTTTGCAGAAATGATCTCAAATTAACATTGTTTAATCTTGCTAATGGTATGTTAGACGAAATTAATGGGTTACACAGATTCGTATTATATTCTTCTTGTTCTGAGTTTCGTGAAGTCGATGCTACACATTGACGTATAGATTGCTGCACACATGCGGATCGCTTTAATTTTTCACATTTTCCAATATGTGATGGAGTTTTAGCATGTTGATCAATCAGTTATTTTCTCTCAGAAGACATCTACAACAGCAATTGTCATTTTATACCAAAAGTTAAAGAATTTAAAAACAATTGTAAAGCTTTTAGTAAAATTAAACTTAGCAGTTTACTGCAGGCTCGACAAAATATTTTGTCGCCATCCTTTACCAGTTCAGGATATCGCTTAACCCATAAAGAAATTTTGTTCGCTATACTCATTGTATGTATGCACAGTATTTAAAAACGTAACACAATTACATGCTGTTTCGCTCAAAGATATTCAATGAATGAATAGTTTATTTGGGAATTAATAATAATAAAACGTATTGACCACATCCCTTCTGCTAGGCGAAATTAAACACGTGCAGTTCTTGGAAAAAAGTATTAGAGAAACAACGAATGTAAAAGATTTATCGTTCTGAGAATTGTAGGTTGTCGATCTACATTAGGAATGACTAAGAATTTTTACTAATAGAAAGGATAAGAAAAAGCTTAAATATGCAATATATGCAACTTTTGTAAAAATATGCATAGAAATGCCTAAATATGTAATATATGCAATCACTAATTAGCGCTAATTAACTTCAATTAGTGTAATACGTCTACATATAGACTAGAATTAAAGATATGTAAAAAAATAAAATATATGCACTTTGCATATAATCCGGTCTCTAATCATAACTATTAGGATCAGTTTCTACTTCGTTCTGACAGAAGTTTATCAGCGACTTTTACAAGTAGTCAATTGTTTTGTTAAGATTTCAACTTAACAAGGTGTTGCAATTGGTTTGGCACGTGGTTTATTAAGTGAAACGAACCTAATTAAAATTCACTATCTGTTACATACACTAAGTAAGCAAAAAAATAAATGCTTTAGTGGAAGAGATGAACCTGATGCTTTAATAATAAATGTTCATTCAACACTTGGCATCCATTTAGTTAGGTTTAAATTATCAAAATCTACTCGAGTTTTGATGTTCATCCTGTTTCTTTTTCTTATTAGGAGATAGGCAACCGCGCTGAAACCGCTCTCCGCTAAATATGAGGATGGAAATGCAATTAGAACTTTCTCGCAATATTCTATACTCTGGAATAAGTAACAGGTCTTTCTGAAGCCAGAATTACTGATATCCGTTTCTAAACTGTACCTAAAGTTCTTCGTTTCTTGTATGCCATCACATAGATTGATTATCCACTGTGATATTACCATAGTCAAAACATCCTCAGACCCAGTTTTAAAATCTGAATAAATGGCATTTAAATGTTGAACGTAAATTAAAAATTAAAATACATCTTCCTGGCAATTTGTCTGTAACAAATTGAGGAACTGGGAAAATTGGCTCCATCCAATGTTTTGCTTCATTAGCTTAATTTTGGCAAGACACGCTGAAATGGTGGATCTTGTTTTGATTAAATTTAGACTTCAGCTTGTAACTGCAAGTTGACCTCATTAAATTTAGTAAACAAATCTGTTAAACAGTTAATGTTAGGTTTCCAATCGATTATTTTCTTTTAAATTTAACCCTTAACATTCAGAAACTCTAAAATAGTCTCAAATCGAAGAGTGAAAAAGTTTTATATAAAGGTACTCCATCTGTAGCTTCTGATATTATATTAAATTCGATAAAGGGATTACTTTTTCCATGAAGTAATCCCTCAAAACTCCAAATATTGATTTGCCTTCAACTAAGAAGTTAAATTTAACCTCTCAAATGAAAAAAATTAAAAAAAGATATTCAATTTTCATTTAACACAGGTGAAGACTCGTCTTACGGAATACCAACCTACAGATTTGTCATGCCAGATACAGCACTAGACAGGATAGATCCATCCCAGGACGACTGTTTTGATAACGAACCAAGCCTCCCGAATGGGATAACAGATGTTTCAAAGTGCTTCTTCTGTTAGTTGA
This sequence comes from Protaetia brevitarsis, assembly GCA_004143645.1. Taxonomy (NCBI): domain Eukaryota; kingdom Metazoa; phylum Arthropoda; class Insecta; order Coleoptera; family Scarabaeidae; genus Protaetia; species Protaetia brevitarsis. Next base: position 69,293 of record RXPK01000559.1, on the reverse strand, counting down.
GAAAATCATAGTGAATTTCTTCAAATATTTCCTTTTAATGTGAAGTTTCTTTTTACTGCAGCGTTTCCTATGACAGCCAGTTACGTCTATTTCCAGAATAAATATCAAGATTCAAATATGTTTCCGAAAATCGACATCCCCAAGGGAAGGATCCCACCGAGATCGTACATCCATGTGGAACCAGTAAGTATGTGGATAGTATACCCGTCCATTAGAAGCTTATACCCTATAGATTTAACAGTATTCCACTTGATGAATTTTCTGTTTTAGAGCACCGGTATTCCATTAGTATCCAGTGCCGCCATGCAAGCTAATATGTACATCAAACCTCTAAAGGGATTTAACAAAGTACTGGATAAATTCAGTGATCAGATCATACCTGTAGCTTGGATGCATTATGTAAGGGATTCGCGCTAATCTTATTTCTGAAATATGCTATATTGCTTAATTTTCATGTCTTTTTTTTCCCCACAGTATAACGATGAGATACCTTTGAAGGTCGTGGCTTTGATATACCTGACTTTAGCTATGCCTCTTATTGGCTGGGTCCTTACCACCTTCTTTTTCTTGAGTAGTTTCTATTGCTTGTGGAAATCTGTGAGGCGGAAGCCGATAAGTGGAAAGTTGGAAGAGGCAGATATAGAAATCGCCAGACAGAATGGAAATTTGGAAAATGAGAGTTTCCTCACCAGAAGTTAATTTTATAGATATATATTTTTAAATTTAATGATAATAAAATTATTTGTGTAAATAATGCGTTTTTTCTTGCGTATCAGGGATGGACTTTCTCTATAACTCTCGTAAACAGTTAGAAGTTAGTAAAGGAGAAATGCGAAAGGGAAACTTTCAACAGCTTAATAAAAGATTGTGCGTTTACAAAATCTGATGCAGTAATTGTAATAAGGTTTATTTATTTATTTATCGGACAAACAAAGCATCCGATCGGAACTAGGTTCAAAGAGCACATAGCAAGTTATCGCTATGGGAGACTTGAATCATCCAACATTGCGCAATACCGTGTATTGACCAGAAAAATGTGGACCAATGCAATGTAGAACAAATCTCTTGTTTAATTCTTGAGTCTATAATCTTAATTGAGAAAAGTTGTACAGTGTTTTCTTTCAGTCACACGAGCAGCTCAAAGGAAGTGTAAAATTGTAGTTATTTATTATGAATTAGGTAAATAAAAATAAACGCTTTATTCAAATTTAAAGATAATATGAAAAAAATTAGAGATAAAAAGATAAAAAGTTAACATTCTTACTATAGCTTGCTTTAAGGCATATGTGGGCAACAACCGACCCACGGGCCGAATCCGGCCCGCTGTAGATTTGATCCGACCCGCGAGACATTTTGAAAAACCCAATTAAAAAAAAAATATCACACTACTTACTCATACTCACTCCACATGAGGAAGATCGAGTGATATGGGGTTTGTCGCTCGCTCCTGCGGAATCAAGTGAGCGAGCAAGTCGAGTGGCGGCGATCATCAAAGAGTGAGGCGGCAAACATCAAAGCCTTTGATGTTTGCCGCCTCACTGGCGGCGCAACAAAAGTATAGGCTTCTCAAATATTCTACACTAGACGATTCTAGATCATTCTTCATTTTGCTATATAAGCGGTGGGATGCCGAACTTTTAGTTCAGTTATATTTGAGCTAACGGATGATAACTTCGACAAGCGATATCCTACCGGACTGCTAGTAGTGCGTCATTTGCTTTGTGACTTTGTGTGCTCTTAAGTGCTTACTAATATATTGTTTATTAAGTTTATCGAAGAAAAAGTAAACGAAAATGATGTTGGTGGAAGAAACGAAAAGTAGATGCAGGAGGGTCGCCAGTTTCAAGCAAAATGGACTGAAGAATTCTTTTTTAACCTTGCACAATGTTAAGCCTATTTGTTTGCGGTGTATGAATCATTTCAGTGATGAAAGAATTCAATAAATGGGTATTATCAAAATAATCATCCTATGTACACTCCTGACAGGACAAATAAGAAAAGACAAAATCCAGAAGCTTACCGAAATTTGGAAAAACAGCAGCAACTGTTTATAAACAAAGAACATCAACTTCATAATGTTGTGAAAACTTAGTTTTTATAGTTAGTTAAAATTGGCAAAGTCATTAAAACCATTTGTCGAAGGAGAATTTATCAAGGTAGTGTATGTTAAGAAAGTTTGCAGTGGTTTTGTGTCCTGAAAAGAAAAATGAATTTGAAAAAATTAGTTTGTTGAAGACGACCTGTTGCCCGACGTATAGAAATGATGGCTAATGATATAAAAACACCTTTGACTGATCGTATGGCTGGTTTTGAATCATTTTCCATAGCATTAGACGAGAGCACCGATTTGTCTGACACAGCTCAACTGGTTATGTTTATTCGAGGTGTTGATAAAGAGTTCACTGTAACTGAGGAATTACTTGCTTTACAGCCGCTAAAAGGAACCACTACAGGAGAGGATATTTTTAATGAAGTTGAAAAGGTATTCACAAGTTTTTGGTTGCCATGGTCAAAATTAGTTGGTGGTATGCACAGATGGTGCACCTTCTATGGTCGCTTATGTAAAGGTTTAATACGGAATTTAGTTAGAAAAGCAACTGAATTAATGTGCAAAAAGATGATTGATAGGTCCTCATTTGCATTATCCCCAACAGAAATTGTGTTCTAAGTCCATTCGACTCCAGAGTGAGTGGAGATAATGTGGTAATAAAAACCATTAATTTTATTCGATGCCGAGGGCTTAACCATCGTCAGTTCAAGGCGTTTTTGGATGAAATATCAGCCGAATATGACGACGTAACATATTATTGGTGAAGTCAGATGTTAAGCAAAGGAAAAATGCTGAAACGTTTTACGAATTAGAATAAGATAGCAGATTTTATGCAAATAAAAGATAAACCACTATCTGAATTGAGTGACCCAAAATGGATATGTGACTCAGCATTTCTGGTCGACCTTACAGGTCATTTTGAATTGATTTAAATTGAACTTCAAAAACAAGGGACAGTTAGTAAATGATTTGTACAAGCCGTTTGAGAGCGTTTCAAAGCAAAATCCGCTTGTGGGAGCACAGTTGCGGTCTGGTAACAGTTACGTTAGCGTATGAAAATACTGCTTATGCTCAATATGTGAAGAACTCAAGTTACTGTCGGGAGCAATTTTCGAACAGATTTAGCGATTTTAAAAACATGGAAGACAGTTTCAATTTATTAGCTAATCCAACAAAAAGTAATGTACAAAATGCTTCAATATGCACTTGCAAATGGAGTTGATCGAGGTTCAAGAAAATTCACTCCTAAAATCTAAATTTGAAGACGTGCAGTTGCGCGATTTCTACAAAAAATATCTCGAAGAAGACCATTTTCCGGAGCTTAGAAATTCGCAAGAAGATTGATTTGTGCGTTTGACAGTACTTATAAGTGCGAACAGTTCTTTTCAATTATGAAAGTTAATAAATCAAAACATCGTACAAGGCTGACTGACGATAATTTGGAAAATTCTTTACGTCTTTGTATCAGTGGAATTCATCCAAACATCGATGGATTAGTTTCCCAAATCAACCCAAGGTCTCATTGATTTCGTTGTCGCTATTTAACTTTCGCAGTTTGTAATGATTCCAAATTTCACGATTTAATTATAATGTCGTACCTATTTTTTTCATTTCATTTCTTTTATTTTAATAAATTGCATTATAATAACATTGTCGTATTATTTCATGTCTGATATCTATCGCTAAAAATTATGAACACTATTTTAAAATGCACTATTTTTAAAACGCGGCCCGCAAACCTATTTACACACTAAAGTTTGGCCCACAACATGTCAAAGGTGGCTCATACTTGCTTCAAGACTTTGAATTCGTTATAAGTTTGTTATTAAAAATAATTTCTAAAATCGGCTCAACGGCGCATTTGAATACCAATATCTTAATGACAAAACGTTTTTAATTTTTGAATTTGGACTAATAATAACGCCCGAAACATTCTTTTTTTTCCATTAAATGCCAACAGGCCGCCGGCTTCTATCGTAACCTAACGCACAGACCGATGTTTGTTTTGAAAGAAGTAATGCTAGCATATAACAAGATGGTCTACTATGGAATCACGTGAGGTATAAGTATAAGGATATTCAATTTTGCTTTCAGTAGTGTCTATTTGTGCATTTTACACAACCCAACTAACTTCCTACCTATGTCTTAATTAAGTGCGAAAATCATAAAATGTGTAAATGTTAATAATTGATAATGTATCTACTTTTTATTAACGAGTCATAATTATAAATACTAAACCACTTCAATAATTTCCTTGATGCCAAATTTATTACGAAACAGAACATCAATAAAATGCAAATAAAAAAAATGCTCACAGCAATTTTTTCGACTGGGTAAAATGTACACTCCCCGACTTATTTAATGTCATCGCCTTTAGCGCTGTTATTATCAAAATTACTCATCACTTGGACAAGTGCGCTTTCGCTTAGCGTCGGCTGTTCCAGGTAAATAATTTATTGGGGTATACAGTTTTAAAACCCTCCGCAATTATGCAAATCCGGTAGAAAAAAAAATGGATAACTTAATAACACAAGTAAACGTTGTATACTGCGATTCTAACGTGCTTTAAATTGAAATATCTCTTTCATAATAACTTGGACCCAATTGAATCTTAAGACTTAAACTCACATAGAAATAAATAAACTTTGGTAAGACTTCATAAAACTATAGCCTCAACAAATATTAGCTATTGTAAACGTTTATTTTTATTGATTACTATTTTTTTAAATGGAGATTTCAATAATATTTAATTAGTAGCATTTAGACCACCAAGTGTAAATAACGCTGTAAAATGGCTATGTTTGGCCTGGTAATATTATTTATTTAAGTAAACACGCTAATTCCAAATATAAACAATATAAAATCTAATAAACGAAATAATATTGGAACTGGTATTGCCCAGTATTACTAGCTGCTATTATATCACAGAATAATCCCACCCTTCCATATTCCTTGAATTGTACCTACTTGTAATTATTTATGCATAGGATCATACAATAATCCTTTTAAAGCCATTTTGTTAAATGAAGAGAGATACACCTTAATTGCCATAAACAACAATTTTAATAAAGTACATCAATTAACACATAACTGAGAATAAAGTTTTTTTTTTTTTTTTTGAAATTTTACTACCCAAATTATAAATTCATTACTTTTATGAGTATTGCCTAAATTTGCATTTACAAACAATTACAAAACTCCGCTGTTAACTATATAATTCAGTGGCGGCTGGTGCTAAAGAGACACAAGGGCATGTGCCCACCCAACCACACAGACAAAAATTCGCATGTAATTCAGTGCATTATTTTATTTTATTATTGTTACGTATTTTATAACGATGGTATCAAGTTTCTTCGCCAACAGCCACTAGCGACTGCAACGCCAAAATATTTTCGGGGCACTATTTCGATGTACTATTTGGAGTATGAATCGGAGGCTCCGTTTATCTTCGCATATGCGCTTTTACACAGTGCTTCGGGGCACGCAATGCCCGTGTCCCAGCTAACGTCTTGCATTCGTTGCGACTGCATAGCGTTTCCAACGCGTAACCGGCATGTGTGATTTCAAAGGTTTGAAGTGACGTTTATTATTATTGATGGAAGTTAATTGAGTGCAAAATCTTTAAAAAAAAACCACTCTCATTTGAAGAAAAACTTTAATGAAAGAGAAAGAAAGGCTATTCTATTTCAATAAACTACACTCAACAAGAGTTTCATAAATATATGAAAAATATGAGTGGATGTACGGTGTTTCACTAACAAATAAACTATTTTGTTTTATCTGCTTATTTTAAGAAGAGGTCAGTGTGGGATAAACAAGCGTTAAATGATTTAAAGCATTCGCAGAGAGGCAAAGAAACACGAATTCCGTTTCTCACATAATAATGCGTGGATTTTATCTCTATGGCAAAGTGGACTACGTGAATAGTTGACAGTGATTTTGGACATAAAACCAGTACAAACGAAGATTGGAAAAAATCGCATATTTGCGTCGTTAATTGTGTGTATAAAAACTGTGAAAATCTTTTTATGTTGGACAGCGTAAATTGAAAAGTGCCTTCAGTATTTATGAGCCGAGGACATGTGTGAACGTAGATGTGGTGGTGGTTTGCGCTTTCAGTGTTCATAAACACAACAAACTTAAAACAGTTTGACGGAACACAAACTGTTGGATATTTTTATAATCCATGTCAGCGAATGTAAAGATGTTTTTCCACCCTAAAGATTAAAACTTTTCTGAGATGCAATGTCAGAAGATCGACTGAAGCATTTTTACAACAATAACAACGTCTTTTTTTATTTTGTGTCCACACCTCTTTAACTCCGAGCCGCCACTGCTACATTACCATTAATACTCTATGTATCCAACGACGCTAGTAATGTTTGAATGATGATCATATATCTACATGATATGTTTATTGAGCATAAAATTTAAAAAACATTTTGTTGATATTTTGTTTATTTCTTTTTTGTAGATTTATGTTTTTTTATATATTATAAATATATAAAAAATACATTACATCTGAAAAAATCATGTAAACTCATATTATTTTCAACATATAATATTTGAAATGAATCATTTTAGATTTAGAAATTTTTAAGATTTAATTTATATAACTATATTTGTCAAACTTAATTAATATTTTGTGTTGCAAGTTTCCTCTAATTCTAAATAGGAACATGGAGTATTGTTTTTTCCTGATCATTTAATCATTCATCCTACAGTCCTAGTACATTCCTAAGTAGATCGACACCGACATCTCAGACGATAATTTTACATTGATTTCCAAAATCTTTTTTCCAGAACGGCAACGTGTTTAATTTAGACCTAGCAGAAGGGATGTGGTAAATACGTTTTATTATTATTAATCCAAATAAACATTCATTCATTGAATATTTTGAGCTAAATAGCATGTATTGTGTTACGTTTTAAATAAATGTGCGTACATACAATGAGTATACGCAAACAAATTTCTTGTGGATTAAGCCATATCCTGACTGGTAAGGATGGGACAAAAATATTTTTGTCGAGCTGCAGTAACTGGTAAGTTTAATTTTACTAAAAGCTTTACAAATTGTTTTTAAATTTTTAGCTTTTGATATAATGACAATTGTTGTGTAGGTGTCTTCTGAGAGAAAATACATTATTGATCAACACGCTAAAACATTCATCACATAATGGAAATGTGACAAACTAAAGCGATCCGCATGTGTGGCAGCAATCTATACGTCAATGTGTAGCATACTTCACGAACTACAGAAAAAAGAATATATATACGGATCTGTGTAACGCATTAATTTCGTCTAACATACCATTAGTAAGATTAAACAATGTTATTTTGAAATCATTTCTCGCAAAATATTGGCAAACATAATATCCTGACGAAGTACCTTACAAAAAATTATGTCAAATCTTGTTACAGCAAACATAGCAAGAAATTAACAATTGGTAGGGAATAATTTTATTTATATCATGGTAGATGAAGTACGAATAAGTGTGCCGTTATATTAGCCATTTGCTTAATATGAAATCTTCATGAAAATATTGGTAGGTAAATTATTTAATCTATTGGTTAAGACTTCAAAAAACAATAATGTGACAATGCCCAATTCGTTCAAGAAGGTTATCAATTTCTTTCTACTGGGAAGTAAACCTTGTGAAAAATTTTTACTAATGTTCGACGCTGCACCATACATGATAAGCCGCGAAAATTATTTTTTTTTATAAAATACGTAACATTATTCATACAACTTGTTGTAGCTCATGGGTCATGCGTAGCTGAGACATTAGGAATCGATCCTTTGATTAATGATTTAATTAAGCAATGTACAAAAAGTATTTAAAAGCACTTTACGAATCCAATTTTATAAGGAGCGACTTCCGGTATTAAGCTGCTCTGAACCGATTATTAGAGATGGGGTAAAGGTTAGAGGCTGCAACTTTTTTCGCCGATAATTTAGAAGGAATAAAAAATGTAATTCTTGAATCACTGCTTGACTGCATGCGCTCAAGAAAGCTGTAAAAGATACTAAATCAACAGAATTGCCTATAAAACTTTTGTATATTACTCAAGTAATAGCTTTGTTTCAAGTTCCATTCGTAACTAGAAACGCAAGGGATGTGCTCTCGGAATCAGTCGAAATAGTAGACGAATTTAATATGCAATGTAAGAAGGTTAAGGGTAAAATAGGTAATTCCTACTACGATAAATTTAAAAAAGTGATAAATAAAAATGCGGGGTATTTGAAATTGAAGAAAGTTAGAAAATTTCGGAAGGTGAAACAGTAATTTTAGTTTAGAATGTATTGCAAAGTTAAAAAAAATGCACAATTACATTGTGGATGGAGTGTTGAAAAAGCAATTTCTATTTCGAAACATAACGTATTCTGATAGAAGACAAAACTTTCTTTTCACACAATTTTGAAACAACATTTAATTATAAAATTTGTTTTAGAAATCATTTGTGGAAAAATATTTGTGCAATAAAGTTAATGTTTAAATATTGCTCTTTTTATTTTATGTAAAAATGTTGCATATTGGTCGCAATTTTTTTTTTGCATATAATGCCAGGTTTTATGCATATTTTCTCAAAAATCGATGCATATAATGCCGCAATATACCAGTTTTTCTTTGCATATAATCGGTTCTGTTTTAAAGAAATACAATGAGAAGAATGTTTAAGATTAATGAGTACCGCTGAACGGTCCCCTTGACCACTTTTTATTTTTCCTTTTTGGAAGCCAAACTAGAAACCCAAACAAAAAAATAAAAAAAAAAAATTTAAAAAAATAAAACGTTGGCGCAATTTAAACTGTTTTCAAAACAATCTCTTTATCAAATTTAAAATACTTTGATTGGTATATCCAAAAAAGCGTAAAAATATCCGCGCCATCTACTGGCGGAGAATCTCAATAAAAGGCCGTTTTCTGATGCTATTCTGGATATAATACTTCTGATATCACTGATTGTATTTTCTTTTATCACATCTCTAACTAGAGACCATAATTTTTATGATCGCGGATACAAGTTGCCTTAATATGGGATGGTTGTAAAATCTGCTAATCTTTTTACAGCGTAAGCATAATTTACATCTTTGAATGTAATAAAATAGTAAACAAATAAAATAATAATTAATAATAGACAGTTAACACAACATTGATTTAGGATTAGATTGTACTAATCAGTCTGTGAGTTCATGATCATAGATAGACAGGAATTGCATACCTACCAACTTTTATTTGGTGTTTGTTTGTGAATCTTTTGCATAATCGAATTGAAAATAACAGATCTTACCGTTCATCTATCTGCAGTATACGCCCGTATTTACCTACAATTTATTTACCACCATCGTGATTGCCACTGCTATCAATCTGTTATGTCCTTCGCTTTGAATCTCGCCATTTGCATAATTTAGAACGATAAATAAGTAAAACAAGTTTTTTTAATTTTTTTTTTTTTTGTTGCGTGTATTGGTATATAACCAGATGATATAATTTGTTTAGGTAGTTAGTAGGGTACTAAATAGTTTAATTTGAGATTTTGTGCGCTTCGGTGCCTGAAGGAATATTTTATCATGGAGTTTACAAGTAAGAGAATCTTCTTTGTTTTTTTTTTGTATTACTAATAACAGTTAAATCAGACGCTTGTGTGGAATGGTGTGGAAAAGATTTTATTATTTTTTTTTTTTTCGATAATATGGGAAATAGTTTTACTATTTTTATAATCATAAGATTTTCAATACATCCGGAATAAGTTAAATGATTCTATCGCGTAAGTTATTTTTTTTTAATTTTTTATTGTAAAAACAAAATATTGAAGATTTATTTATTAACTAAGAAAAAATCACAAATAGCTACATAGCAGTGTTTGTCAGATATCCTAGTAGCTAGTGAAATAATTTTTTTGGAACTAACTAACTCTTTACCTACTGTGATTTGTATAAAATTCCAAAACCTGTTAATTGTCATATCAAAAAAGATAATTTTTAATGACGGGCTTGACGATATGAAATCATTCATCACCCGTAAAATTTTTAATACAATAGATGCGACAACTGATTCAATAGGTCTATTGATCCCCTTTATGGTAACATGTATCAAAAAATAATTCTTTTTAATCAGTAAACAAACAGTACATAATTTGCAACCAGTGTAATAAAATACCATTTTGTATTTTACTTTATTAAATGTTTAAAATGATAACCATTAACCTCTATAAAATAATGCAAACTGTTTCAAAATGAATTACTGAGTAACTAGTACCTACTTGCATATTATAGATAAACCGCTTACTTTTATGATAGGTATTTATATTTCTAATGTCATTTTGACATTTGCATTTTGTGAGTAAGCATATAATATACAGGCCGTTTCAAAGTTATCGGCGCAATATTGCTAATTTTGTTAATATTGCAGCTACGATGTTGGTTCGATTTTATCAAAGATGTAGGGCTTTTTTTTTACGCTGATTACAACTGTGTAATCAGAAGAAGAAAAAACAATTGAAAATCGCGTTTACGAGATATAATAGATAACTTTGTTTTTTTTTATTAAATGGATCAATATTTTATCATCAATCGATAGAAAACTAGGATTTGCACACAATATTATTATAACAGTATGACCTTAAAATAACAAAAAAAAATAGCTCTTTTGCTTTTTATAGTAATTTACCAATATAATAATGAATTCGTTGTTTGACAAAGTAGAAATCCAAGCAAACTCTTAAAGCTTCATTTCTTGACCATGTATATAATTTTTAATTTTTTCTTTTCTTGGTTTTTAGGTCATAAATATTGGAAACATTAATGACTACTACAAAGTTTCGCTTTATTTCAAAGCTTAAAAGCTCAAAAATAAATTATAAATAATTCTTTTTCGTTTAATAAATGACAATTTTTTTCGTTTACTAGAATTTTGAAAATATCATTATGTTTTATTTAAAGATTGCGTTTTAAAATAGTATATTCTGATTATTTGTTTTTGAATTTTGTAATTAAATAGTTCTTTAAAAATATTGTATTTGGCTAATTAATTGCGGTTTTATGTTTATAAATTTGAGTTATTTCAATTATTTTTTTTATTTTTCAATTCAATTATTGTAATATTAAAACCAGATAAAAGTAACAGCACAATAATAATGAATACAATAGATTATGATACCAAAGTTAACGAATAATTAAGTGATAATACAACTTATAAAGAAATTAAAAGTAATACAACTAATTATTAATAACAGTTAAATCTGGCGCTTGTGTGGAATGGTGTGGAAAAGATTTTACTATTTTTTTTTCGATAAATATTAGAAATATTTTTACTATTTTTATAATTATTAGATTTTCAATACATCCGGAATAAGTTAAATGATCCTATCGCATAAGTTTTTTTCTTTTTTTTTAATTTTTTATTTTAAAAGCAAAGTAGTGAAGATTTACTTATTAACTAAGAAAAAATAATAAATAGCTACATAGCAGTGTTTGTCAGATATCCTAGTAGCTTGTGAAATAATTTTTTTGGAACTAACTAACTCTTTACCTACTGTGATTTGTATAAAATTCCAAAACCTGTTAATTGTCATATCAAAAAAGATAATTTTTAATGACGGGCTTGACGATATGAAATCACTCATCACCCGTAAAATTTTTAATACAATAGATGCGACAACTGATTCAATAGGTCTATTGATCCCCTTTATGGTAACATGTATCAAAAATAATTGCTTTGTTTCCAATCAGTAAACAAACAGTACATAATTTGCAACCAGTGTAATAAAATACCATTTTGTATTTTACTTTATTAAATGTTTAAAATGATAACCATTAACCTCTATAAAATAATGCAAACTGTTTCAAAATGAATTACTGAGTAACTAGTACCTACTTGCATATTATAATAAACCGCTTACCTTTTATGATAGGTAATTATATTTCTAATGTCATTTTTGACATTTGCCATTTTGTGAGTAAGCAATATAATATACAGGCCGTTCAAAGTTATCGGCACAATATTGCTAATTTTGTTAATATTGCAGCTACGATGTTGGTTCGATTTTATCAAAGATGTAGGGCTTTTTTACGCTGATTACAACTGAAGGGTCCACGGGAATAACGATCAAAGTCCATTTTTTGTGAAAATGAGATAAGGGTGCCATTTTGTAGGAAATTCTGAGTATTATAATAATGCGCGTTCAAATTAATTTCAAAAACGGTCGTAGTCCGTAGAAATCAAAGTTGTTATAATGTAGTTTCGTGTTAAACCTTTAAGTGTCAAACTTTAAAATTCATTTATCTCTTAATGTATGAATATGGACTTTGATCGTTATTCCCGTGCACCCTTCAACTGTGTAATCAGAAGAAGAAAAAACAATTAAAAATCGCGTTTACGAGATATAATAGATAACTTTGTTTTTTTTTATTAAATGGATCAATATTTTATCATCAATCGATAGAAAACTAGGATTTGCACACAATATTATTATAATAGTATGACCTTAAAATAATAACAAAAAAAAAATAGCTCTTTTGCTTTTTATAGTAATTTACTAATATAATGATGAATTCGTTGTTTGACAAAGTAGAAATCCAAGCAAACTCTTAAAGCTTCATTTCTTGACCATGTATATAATTTTTAATTTTTTCTTTTCTTGGTTTTTAGGTCATAAATATTGAAAATATTAATGACTACTACAAAGTTTCGCTTTATTTCAAAGCTTAAAAGCTCAAAAAGTGTAAATTATAAATAATTCTTTTTTGTTTAATAAATGACAAATTGTTTTGTTTACCAGGATTTTGAAAATATCATTACGTTTTATTTAAAGATTGCGTTTCAAAATAGGATGTTTTGATTATTTGTTTTTGAATTTTGTAATTAAATAGTTCTTTAAAAATATTGTATTTAGCTATAAAATTAAATTATATAATTTTGTGAAATATTGTATGTCGGTTTTATCATTAACTGCGGTTTTATGTTTAAACTTGAATTATTGCAATTATTTTTTATTTCTCAATTCAATTATTATAATATTAAAACCAGATAAAAGTAACAGCACAGTAATAATGAATACAATAGATTACGATACCAAAATAAACGAATAATTAAGTGATAATACAACTTATAAAGAAATTAAAATTAATCCAACTATTTCTCAAAAACAAAATAATTAATTAATAAAAAACTGGGAATTACTAAATTTATTACCAAAAACAAATTCACAATGCACAAGCACCAAAATTGTATGGTTTACTAAAATTATATAAAAATAATATACCTTTAGGACCAATATAGTTTCTTATGTACAAAGTCCTTCTTATAAATTATCAAAATTTTTAGCGAATTGCCTTAAAAACATCGCGTTCAAAAATGATTACTCTATAAAAAATTCATGGCAATTCAAAGAATTTATAGACAACATTAAATTAAAGCCAAATTTCAAAATGATATCCTTAGATGTACACTGAGAAAAAATTTTAATAATCATAAATAAAAATACAATTATCGTAAATAAAAAGTTCAGGCTGAATAGGGACCAAAAAGCACAGATTACTTAGTACTAAATAAAAAAAGAGATCCTAAACACTGATACTAACAACAAACAATCTAAGTTACTTACGGTCTGCTTCATACCGGTAACTTATGAAGTTACTTATGATAATTAAACTGAAGTAGTTAAGCCAAAGAATATATGTAGTTGCAGTAAGCAAAGATTTGCCCTTGTCAAGTAGTAGGTGTATTGCTGTGAGTGAACTATTCTATAACAGCTATCACACCTTCATAATTAATACAAGCTATTTAGATTACTTGTGATAAGGAAAGAGTATCATTAATGCACGTTTACTAAATACCTGATATATAGAAGGTAATGGTTTGCTATAAATATACAATATACTTACCTTAAATTTGTTGTTCAACTATAGGTAGTGTAGGAAACGAGGAAGTTTAGTGAATATTTATTAAGTAGCTTACTGTGTACTCTGTGTGAATAACTGATAAAATTCAAAAAAAAGTTCCACAAACCTTCGATTATTTATGCAACCGCAACTATAAGTACTGCGTACTGAGCAATGCGTAATTCAAAATTGTTTGCAAATAATTTTTAATTACTCTTCAGTGTGCTGTAACTTCGATTGCATTAATAATCGAAGATTAAATTCGCATTTAATTTGCTAAAGATGGTACATAATACTTATTACTTAAGAAAAAACACAGTGACTACCTGATATGAATGAAAGATATTGATTTCAATTTAACAACAATTTTTTTTAAACAATTTACGGTGTACGTGGCGGTTATGTTCGGTGATCGCCTCGAAAACGGCTACTTCGTCGGGGTATCCTTAACTGCAGGTGGCACTTGAACTGTGGGATCACTCAGCTAACGACGGCATACAAACTTTAACTTCACCATCGGGCGCAGATATCATCACAATGTTGGGGAATTCAAATATCCCACCACGTGGTTTAAAACTGCAATCTTGAAACATCCGATTGCTTATAGGCTCGGTACTTCTTCTTTCGCTGGGATTCTTTATAGGAATAGGGCCTTGAGTTAACCCACCCGGTATTTTTAACATATTTGCGTTCCAACTGGCCTACAATGGCCGTCCTTCTGGCACACCATTTTTCGCCTGCGCGCGTAGCTGTCTCGGGGACTATTTCATCACTCCGCCGCACTAGCCAATCAGGAATAGTAAAACAATCACGGGGTGGCAGCAAAACTCAAATAATCATAGTTGTGACAAGTTGTTACCTATTTGAGAAAATACATAATCAGCATTGTGTAATAGCCGTTAATAAAAGCACTATTCACAGTAACAACTTGCATTCAGGAAACTGGGTTTAGTTGCAGGTATTAATTAACGAGAATAGTTCCAAGTAAAACTTTATCTATTGTAAATAATTTTTAATCAAGTAAACACTTTACTTTGCCCATTTTTCTCAGTGTAATTAACTTATTACTTCTGACAAAACAGAAACACACTTTTTTTGGTAAATACAATATCTCCAATAGGCAAGCTTAAGGAAAGTTAAATTTTATTTCAGCTGAAGCTGTTTAGGAATGATATGTGATGTCTGTCATGTTAAGAAACTATAATTTTTTTTATTTAAATCGGTCTAGCATTGTGAATTTTGATAAGTATGTCAAGGGAGGGAATGCTTGCGTAAGATTGTGTTATGAAAATTAGAATGTATAATTTAGCTCTACATTGATTATATGGCAAAAGTAATAAAAAAAATAATAAATAGATAACAGCTGTTTATTTTGCATACAGCTCGTTTTTAATAGATGTAAAAAAATGTTAACATCTGACCAAAGATACAAACCAGAGATCGAATAAGTTAAGAAACCATCAATGGTTATTATTATTATTGTTATTGGCTTTGGTATACAGGGTGTATCAGATATAGACGTAAATATAATAATATGTAGCAGCTGTAATCATATACAATCAGGGTATATCTGTAAGCATTAACGAGAAAAAAAAAATATTTTATAAATGCCGTGGGTTAGAGCCGCACCTGTGCCCAACCTAAATGCTGTCCCGAGTATACCCCCACATACCACTATCATTCAGCCATTACCGCTGTTAGTTTTGTGTGGATCGCCGCTTGGAGTGCAAGCCACTTCGAACATTTTATTTAAATTCTTCCCGTCTCGAAAAAAACGATCCTTTTCAGGACCATCATGATTTCATATAAAGAAAATCGAAGCTTGATGCATCGGCAAAAGCGCGGGAATGTATAGATTCATTTTCGCGCGGTGTCATAGTAAAAAGGCGTGTTTGCAAATTTTCCGTATCTACATTTATTTCTGTGTAATTCGATTCAATTCATTTTGCGTTATATGATTAAACAAATCCAAAGGAAATAACTAAGATTCATGTGGTACCGTTTATTAACAACTAACTCTCGATTCGACAAAGCAAAAGAAAAATATTTACGTTTTTTTGTAACTACTGAAGTCCCATATCCGGTGAAACTCGAACGTCTTATCATGATATTAAAAATAATACTTTGTAGACTTACGTAGAATGCTCTTAACAAAAAAAGGAATGTTTACTTTATAAAAAGAAGAAATTTAAAATGCCTCAGTTTTGCTATTTTTACAAGGGCCTTTATTTATTCAGAATGACGTTAAATGAACTTACGGCATACCATTAAGAATAATACTAAATGAGTGCAATGTATTTATACATAATACCACGTTTAGCGGGTGCTTAACACGTTTCCTTGCATCAGGCCCGGACTAAAGAATTTTTGGCTCTAAATTTTACTTTTTTTTTATTCTTTAATGATGAAATCCGGTTTCGGTGGGTTTGTGCTTTATATGTCGTGTAGTTAACACCCAAGCAAAATTTACTTTTTTATTTGATACACCCTGTATAACCATCAGCCACATACGCTAGTCCATGATATATCCTTTAACTAAACTCCTCGAATCATCAATGGTTATCTCTACTCAAAAAGGATCTGTATAAATGAATACTCGCACAAATGAAAACTCACATTGTAGATACGCTTTATTTATAAATCCTAATCTGACATAAGCAATAAAAGAAGTAATATCTATAACAACCTTATTAGTAAACACAAATCAAATAAACATACATGTAAAGCGATAAAATGCTTATAAATTAGTTTTTGTTTAGTACTGTAAATATAAAATCTATGCACAGTTGTTTTCAAACAAAAACAAAACCAAAAAAACAAAAAGAAAAGGAATGAGTATAAAAAAGAACTTGTAGGATATACCAAATTAAAATGTCATTTGCGTGTTATCGTTTTAAATGTAGTGACGTGTTTGTAAGGTTAAAAAATTAAATATGTTGTTTTATATAATGCAAATTGATCTACATCGTAAATGATGTTAACTTTATAAATAATGTTAAAAAAAACTAAAGGTAAGATACAATAAAAAAAAATTAATTATAGCTAAAATTAGGAACAAAAATGTTATTTATAGGTTTTGAAAATGTTTCCCAAAAAAATCGAAACGTAAACCAAAATAAAATGTAACGTAGGACAACAGCGTACATGTTTTTTTTACATAAAGATACCGTCATACCCAAAACAATAATAAAAAAAGATAAATTTAATTTTCATGTTAAAATTTTATTAAAATTATTTTATTTTCATGTAAACAAATTGTTTTTTTTTTTAATATACAATTTGTCCTTCTATTCTATTTTTATAATTTTTCTTTTTCAAGTATTTCCTTTGCGATGGCTCTTGTGCAGCATCCTCTTAGCCATAATCGGAATTTTATCGTTAATATGGACACCGTTCGAGTTACTTCTAGAAGAACGATTAAGGATGAGACCAGGTAAGATATATAATGGCAACAAATATATGTTTTTTTAAGGGCGATAAACAAAAGTTATAAGTAGAGTGGCCACGTTGTGTGCAGTTTGTCATTGGCGTTACATGCATACATTGCCTAAGTGCAATTCGCCACGTACACACAAAAAACTAATTACTCAATTTGAATATAAATGCATCATATTGAATATAACATAACTTCCTATATAAGCAAGAAGATGATGTATTTATATTGAGAATAAAATTGATTCAGTTTTCCATACCCATGAATTTGTTAGACGAAACAATTTTTAGTTCAAATGTAATCAATATAATACTAAAATCATTATGAACATATACCTAATATTTTCACCACAAAAGTAATTATTTTAGATTTGACTAAATAGAAAACTATCATATTTATGCCTTAATAATTTATGTACATTTGATAGAAGTATATAAAAGTATTATTTAAAGTATTGCCATTATTTGCTTCTAAAATATAAGTATATTAAACTGATAATACTTACCTGCTTAATCCAAGCATTTCAACTATTCAAGGGTAATAATTACCTACTAATTTTGCGTCTGTAACACCAAAAAACCTCGGTAGGGGAAAATTAATACATAAAGAAATATTATGTAATTAAATAAATTTACTGTCATACTTTATAGTTTTACAATGTTTGGGAGAAGGTAGCGCATCGGGGTACTCTAGGAGTACGCACGGGATGTTGATGCGTACAGAAGTATAGATCTTATGCGTATCCGTCGTTGCGAACGGTGTTCTCGGGATACTTCTCACTCAATACCTGGGTTTGGTATCTAGTCGGCGTTGATTACTGATATAATTTCAATCGTATAATAATTGATTTATTCTCTAAGTACTGATGAAACGCTGCGTAATCCATTTAGATTTATATACACTTCACAACCAATACACTGTTCGCTTGTCAATCAAAAAAGTGATGCTAAGTAAAGCGTTGTATATGCAAAACCCCCTAAACCCCCCTAAAAAAGAGGGAACCAATGACAGATAACTTTTAGTGCAATAAATGGTGGGGTAAACTTCGTTTCAAATGTTTCAATATTATGGTAATTTCAATTTGATATTTCATGTTTTCAGTACAAAACATTTAATAATTTATATATAGTAATTCATTATACAAACGTATAAGGGATTTATTTGAATCTACAGACTTTCTCACTATGATTGCAATAGATTTATTCTTAGCAAAATACAATGTTCATTTGGAGGAAGTATACTTCAATGCAATATTTACACCAATTTGTTCTCAGCGTAATATTGTGTTTGTCCTGAGATTAACTCTTATGTCTAACTCCTGGTTCTCAAAACTGTGGTACGCGAAAATTTTTTAGGGTACGCGGCCGGCCAACAATAAAATAAAACAACCCGGACACGTATGGACACGTTGACGTGCGCGCGCCACTAAGGCTTTGTCATCAGAGTGGGGCTGTGTGGCCGGCCAATCACTCGTTGCACTGCACTGCAGTAGCATTGCCTGTTATTACAAGCTCGCTCTGAGTATTGTGTTATTTTTTGTGGTGTGTTGTGTTATTCTGCGGACACTCAATCCTGTTGAAACACGTTTACGGACATCTGTTTGAAAACTGAGTCAGGTACCACGTAGTGAATTTTACAATAAAAATTAACAATGGATAAATGGCTCCTAAAGAAAAGGCCTCATGAAGATCTGCATCAAAA
This sequence comes from Protaetia brevitarsis, assembly GCA_004143645.1. NCBI lineage: Eukaryota > Metazoa > Arthropoda > Insecta > Coleoptera > Scarabaeidae > Protaetia > Protaetia brevitarsis. The sequence goes on along the minus strand of RXPK01000559.1, from coordinate 50,225 downwards.
TTCTGGGCATCAACTTCACAATGAAAGTAGAACCTGAAGCGTCTTGTTACTAATGAGCAGCTCAAGAAAAAATAAAAAAAACCGAAAAACTGGCAAATGAATATAAAAGTAAAAAGAGAAAATATGACGAGTTGTACTTAAAATTAGGTTTTACTTGGACTGGAAGCTCAGACGAGCCTAATCCACAATGCGTTGTTTGTTCAGAAATTTTATCAAACAATTCTATGAAACTTTCTTTTAAAACGCATTTTGAAAGCAAACATGAGAATTAGTCAAAAGGAGTTACGGTACTTTGAACGTCTTTTGGAAGATTTGAAAAGTAGGAAAAACACGATAAAACACTTTTCTGGTGCGAACAAAAATGAAAGTGCTCTAAAGCTTCTTACAAAGTTAGTCATTTATTGCGAAGTCTGGTAAAAACCATACTATGGCGAAACCTAATCCTCCTGCCCAGCAGAATTGTTTCTTGTATGTTTGAAGAGAACGAGGCAAAAAGAATTACAGCAATTCATTATAAATGATACAGTTTCAAGGAGAATTAGTGATATGGCGTATGACACAAAAGACAACTTGTTTGGAGCAATTCGAGCTAGTCCTTGCTTTGGTATACAACTCGATGAAACCACGGATGTCGCTGGCCTAGCCCAATGATCGTTTTTGTACGTGGCTTTTTTCAAGATGAAATATTTGAAGATATTTCATTTTGTAAGACACTTAAAACATCGACAAAAGGTGAAGATATTTTCAATTTGTTAGATTCTTTTTTTTTCCGAAAACCAGCTCGAGTGGAAAAACTGTGTGTCAGTGTGTATGGATGGTGCTAAGGCCTATGAGCGGTCACATCACAGGGCTGGTAGGCCATATTAAAACGGTTTCAACTGAGTGTAAGTTCACTCATTGTGTCCTTCACCGAGAGGCTTTGGTGGCTAACACTCCCTGATGAACTTAAAGATGTCCTTGATCAGAGTGTGAAAATTATGAACTTCATAAAAACTAGGCCCTAAAATCTCGTTACTTTAAATTCTATGCCAGGATATGGGGAGCCTCCATGAGAACTTATTGCTACATACTGAGGTACGATGGCTTTCTCGGGGAATGTTTTGTCCCGTGTATTTGAACTCCACAAAGAATTACATAATTTTTTACCGAACACAAATCCATCTGTCTTCTGTACTTACTGATTTTGATTGGCTTTTGAAGTTGGCTTATTTAAGTGATATTTTTGGAAAACTCACAATCTGGAATTTATCCATGCAGACAGTGTTTCTGATATTTTTAATATAGAAAAGAAACTGATGCAATGGTAAAAAGATATTCTATGGGAAAAACAATAGAAAATACAACTGCGAGCCGTTTGAAAGATTACTTACATTTTTGCAAGATAATGAGAAAACATATCTGATTTCACTGAACTCAAGACTCAAATGGGCCAGCATTTGAATGCATTGAAGATCCGCATAAAAGAGTACTTTCCACTTTGGAGAAACAGTATAACTGGATACGTGACCCCTCTAATGCTGATGCTATGGACACTAACCCGACTATCTTTCAAAAGGAAACCTCATTGAAGTATCATGTGATCCCACGTTGAAAACAATATTTGGCTGCTGGTACTCATTGTTAGATTTCTGGATCGGTATTGGGAAGGAATACAAGAACTGTCAGCACTGCTGTTAAATTTCTTGTTGGGTTTTTCCACCACTTATTTATGTGAAAGGGTCTCTCAAGTTTAACCTATCTTAAAAATAATCTAGAAACAATTAAATGTTGAAGAGATTTAAGATTGTATTTAACCAAGTTAATCCCATTTTGATAAACTGTGCAAAGGGAACAAGCTCATCTTCTCACTAATTCTCTTTGAAAGTAAGCGCTTTTTGTTCTTAAATTTTGTGTGTTTTTGTTTTAATGTATAAAAATGTTTGTAAACAATATCTCTTTGTTTTTAATTTAAACATGATGCGTAATTCAGTTTCAAAGGTTAACACTATACTTCTACGCTACATAGAAGGCTTTTAAGATTTGTTTAATATTTTAATTATAGTTTACTTAGTACCTGTAACTGAAAAGGGGTACCTAAAATGTTTTGTGGGTAAAAAGGGGTACAGTGTCTAAATAAGTTTGGGAACCACTGTTCTAACCAACAAGATTTAGTTCATTTAAATATATATTAAGTTTCGATTTCTAAATAAATCAAAATATTCAGATTGATAATATCTATATTTTTTGTGTTGTGGCTGGTAACGACTTATATTTAAAATATAAGGATTTAATTCGATACTTCATTTAGCCCAGTTACTTTATGTGACGTAGTACGATAAGAAAGGTATTGAGGAAATATTTATTTCTTAAGTTGACAACTTTTAAGCAGTGTACGATAAAATATTGAAGGATCTCTTAGCGCATCGACTGGCTAATCGAGTATCCAATTAAGAGTTAAATATGTAAATGAGTATCTATGTAATGATTTTTTTTTTGTGATTTATAGCAATTAGGCAAATTCCATATTTAGAGTTCCTATTTTGCAGATTGCCAATCATAGAATGGCTTAGCATGCCATGTTGACCTGGGTGATAATTCTAAACCTGTTTCATGGGAATCTCGTCAGCTTTTCTTGCATAAAATACACTTCATGATGTGTACTTTCCACAATTTATTTTTTCCCCTCACATACTTTTTTATAGATATAAATATAGATATATAGATTTATCGCCAATAAACAAGTGCATGTTGTCTGGGATTACATAAACATATAAAAAAAGCACATTCACTACGAGGAGACAATATTTATGATTACTAAATTCGTCGAATGAATAAAAACGTTGTTTTAGTAATATCATCTTCAATTTGCGTCGAAATGTAGTAAAGTTAGGAGAACTTAATATAAACGAAGGTAATTTATTGAAAAAAGACAAGCCAATGAAGTACAGAGCATTTTTTGCAGAAAGAGGTACAGTTTTTCGGAGATTAATACTATTACAGTTACGAGTGTTGTATAAGAATGAATGTCGGTTCGATAGGAATATCTGCTTCTATATTTATACACCATACTCACCGACTCATAGATAATTAATGAGTATAAAGTCAAAATTTTTTGGGAAACAAACAACGGACGACAATGGGCTCTGTTATCCTCTCCACTAATCAGGCACACATCCCGTTTTTGTAATTTAAAAATTTCGAATAAATTTGTTGTAGTGGTGGAGCCCAGTGGCGGCTCGTGGTCGGCAACGCAGGGTGTTCACAAAATCAAGAACATGCAAATTTTTAACTAAAATCCAATCATTTTTTTCGTTCATGTCCTTCTTAAATTTCCTTGTAAAGTCTCTAAATTTGCCCTTAGTAGTTTGCGTCAAATTAAGTTCTGGTTTTGGTCTGCCCATACTTTTAACTTGAATTTTTTGTTCGTAACTAAACGAATTAAAATTGTCTTTCAAATATTGCACAGTAAAACTATTCGCATCCATAGTTCTTATTTATATATTGTTTAGTGTTTACTTACAATACTACTTTGTTTGTTTTGTGTGCATTTCATTATCTTTTTTACGTACTGTATATTTCATTTCATTACTTTTTTTACGTACTATACAGGATATTCCACGTAACTGGTTCATTAAAAGTTTATGATGTTCTATTATTTACTTATATTTGAGATTTTGGCACCAGTATCTGTTCGATGGAACTATAATGCAAATACCTTAACCAAAATATCACTTCCGGTTGACCGGAAATGGATGTCAACTTTCTTATTTTAAATAGAATGATATAATTTTTTATACATTTTTGGATTCTACAACTATAAATACGCCAGTTTACATTAGCTATTCCTATAGCTACATGTTGCCGTTTTCGAGTTATTTAAGTTTTTCTTTTTTTTAGTCATAATCATTGCATCATTGAGAAATTAATATCTCGGTTAATACTGCAAGTAGAGACTCCAAATTTGCTATGTTATGAATGTAGATATAACTCTAAGAAACGGTAAGCACACTTTACATTCTAACATACAGGTGTTCAAAACTGAGGAATAAAGTGAATATTTTCAATGCAGAAAACTCAATTTTTTTAAATAGAACACCCTGTATTTTAATTCGGAATTAGAAGTAAATATCATCCCCTATCGCTTTATATGAGCATTTCCTATACCTATCTTTAATAGATTTTGAGATATGAGCGACTCTTTGTTAAACAAACTAAGTATTCTTTTTTTTAAATAGAACACCCTGTATTTTTAATTTGGAATTAAAGAAGTAAATATCATCCCCTATCACTTTATATCAGCATTCCCTATACTATCTTAATAGATTTTGAGATATGAACGACTTTTTGTTAAACACCTATCTTTGCGTGTTTTGTAGCTGGCTCTGAATGGATTAATGTCAAATTCATTACTAACCAAAAGTGTTTATGTATATCATTGTAATTACACTTTCGTACAACGCAATATTAATAGAAATGACTATTCGAACAGACATTCTTGTATGGTTATTCAAAAATAATGCATGAATTTGACGTGAATCCATTTCAGAGCCAGCTATAAACATTTAAAGATAAGGCTACTTAGTCTGTTTAACAAATCGAAAATCTATTAAAGATAGGTATAGGGAATGCTCTATAAAGTGATAGGGGATGATATTTACTTCTAATCCGATTAAAAATACAGGGTGTTCTATTAAAAAAAATTGAGTTTTCTGCATTTGAAAATATGTCACTTTGTTCCTCAGTTTTAACACCCTGTATGTTAGAATGTAAGTGTGTGCTTTACGTTCTTAGAGTAATATCTACATTCATAACATAGCAATTTGGAGTGTCTAACTTGCAGTATTAACCGAGATATTAATTTCTCAATGATGCAATGATTATGACTAAAAAAAAGAAAACTTAATAACTCGAAAACGGCAACATGTAGGTATAGGAATAGCTAATGAAAACTGACGTATTTATAGTAGTAGAATCCAAAAATGAATAAAAAATTATATCATTCTATTTAAATAACAAGTTGACATCCATTTCCGGTCAACCGAAGTGATATTTTGGTTAAGGTATTTTGCATTTATAGTTCAATCGACAGATACTGGTGCCAAAATCTCAAAATAAGTAAATAAATTAGAACATCATAAAACTTTTATGAACCAGTACGTGGATACCCTGTATATATTTTGTTTTGGTCGGCTGCACCAAAGCGCATTAGTTGACGGCTTTGCTTCGTCGGCTTTTTTGCGGAGGGATTTAACGATGCGGCGTAGTTTTAACTGCGGCTGCGCTGTTGCCAATTTATTTTTGTTTTTTCTAAAAAATCAATATTATTTTGTATCTTTGAGGGAAATGTACGTTTTTTTGGGAACAGTTAAAGATTTACGAGTTTAGTTTGTGATTTTATGTGCGCGGGTTTAATAAACGTATTGCTGTAGATGAAGTACCTCAAACGAAATTTTAAATCAGTGTTTTAAATAAATAGATAGTTTTTTTTAAAAATATATATTGTCAATTTCCTTTTATTTTTACAAAGTTAAATTTAAGATATTTATAAATTAACACTAAGTATTTAAATAGTTACAACTATGATTATTGTGTTAATTATATCAACTTTTATCATCTACAATTCTTTAAAATCTCTTATTACCTAAACTAAAATATAAAATTAAATTTAAATACAGACCTGTATTAATTACTCATCTAAACAGCACGAGTGTGATTAAACATTGAGCACTGGGCTTAATATCAGTACACAATTAATAGATTAATATAAAAAAAAAATAAATTCCAAGCAAAAGAAAAACAAACATGTGAGCCACCCCGATATCTATATCACACTGGTTCTCTCGTTCGCACGTACGAAGCAGAGAGCCAGAAAACAAACAAAAAACCTGGAAACAAATCCGTCCAATACGGAAAAAATATAGCAATAGTGGAATAAATAATATAATCATTATATATAGTCACAAAAATTCTGTTAAAACTTAAAGTATAAAGAAATACACCGTTATCCTAAAATATCAAAACAACTTTCAAATAAAATAATATTAAATTAAGAAATTTATGCAGATAATTGTTTTTTTATTAATAAAACTACAGCAGTATGTTATTTTAATAAATTAAAATAATTACGCACCCTTGGTTTCATTATAAAACTGTCACCAATAAACAGTATTAGTTCTTATGGTAGTTACGACCTGTGAACGGTGAGTCATTCATAAACAAAACATATATAATATAGTTTATTCGTAAAACACGATATCTGAACGTTGATGTCGATCGATTTGTTAACGTGACCCGAGAACGCAACGAAAGCGAGCACAGGAGCACAATCAATTTGTTGCACCGTTCATATCGAATCTGCCGTATCCCTCCACTCCGCTAGTCCTTTATGCGGCTAGGCATTGGATAAAATCAACGTAGTCCCGCCTACTCGGCGTACGTGCTCCGTCGTCGGTCGCTTGCTCGCGATGTACACTTCTCACAGGAAAAATCGGGACACCAGCAATCGTGAATTTTAAAATTTCTTGGGTGTAAATGCAGCTTTCAAAGGATATATGCACTTATCAAAGCCATAAATCACTTTTTTTGTGTGTATTATTGCGATCAAAGGTAAAGACTAAAAATTTAAACAGAAATATAAATATATATGGAGAAAAAGGTTTATACATTAAATAAACACATTGGAATTTCGGTGGCGGTATTTCCTTAGAAATACCGAATACGGAAATATTAATGCAAAAAAAAAATATATAACAATTAAAAGGCTCTTGAGTAGACGGCACCATTTAGAAATACACATATATGTATTAACTTGTTTCATGTTATTGTAGAGATAATTCTTTTTTTAAGAAAACATATGGCGATGGGATTTTAAAATTATATTACCTATTACTATGATATTAGTTACTTAGCTTGATTTATGCCCGCAAGTAATACTTAACAATAGACAATATGTCAATCAGCCTCCTGTGAGTTTTTGAACAATGTGATTTTCACATTGATTAATTACACTATTATTGATGTATTCATTATTGTTGTTGTTTAGTATCTTAAATATTGTATTACTACAAAATATTTTTCTATGTATTAAAGATTACAAAACAGTTTAAGTTATTTACAAAATTTTAAAGCATTAATTTCGCAAGAAATTATTTATTTTATTAACCTCCGTTTATATGTATTTTCAAGAAATATATCTTAACTATCGCCTGTGTAATCCAATGTGGGTCCATTTTTATTGAGAATATTAGCTAACACTTTTGGTCTGTAACACGCTTCGGGCAATAGCAACGAAAAAGTATTAAAATGTATCAAATTCAACAATAAATATTTTAGCACTAACTGAGATTGACGAACAATATGCCTTTCTTAACAATGTTTGTTATGTATTATAAATCCAATAATATTTTAAACAATTGTTAATAACCTGTGCCTACAGAAATACAGTTTGGTAAAGACACCCAGTGTTGCCTATTTCAAGAAAATAGATCAAGGACGTCAGATTACACAGGCGATAGCTAAATATATTTCCTGAAAATACAAATAAACGGAGGGTTCATAAAATAAATAATTTTTTTGGGACTTAATTGCTTTATTTAAGAATTTTATAAATAATCTTACACCTAGTTTTGGTATTTTTTTATAGATAGAAGGAAACTTTATAGTAATACAATATTTAAGAATATTAAACAACAATAGTAATTAATACATCAATAATAGTGTAGTCAATAAATCTGTAAAAATCACATTATCCCAAAACTGAGGAGGCTGACTGACATATTGTCTATTGCTAAACTAATACTCGCGAGCATAAATCGAAGTAAGTAACTAATATCAAAGCAGCACTAACAAGTAACATAATATGAAATAATAAATCCATCACCATGTTGTTCTTAAAAAAGAATTATCTCTACATAACATCAAACAAGTTAAATATACATATATATTTCTAAATGAAGCCGTCTATTCAAGAGTTCTTTTTGTTGTTATGTATTCTTTTTCATTGGTATTTACAAAGGAAATGCCGCCACTGAAACTCCGATTTGTTTATTCTATACATAAACCTTTTTCTCTCTATATATTTATTTTTCTATTTAAGTTTCTAGTCTTTGATCGCAATAATATACATAATTAAGTGATTTATGGCTGTGATAAGTGAATACGTCCTCCGAAAGTTGCATTTACAATCAAGAAATTTTAAAATTCTGAATTGCTGGTGTCGCTGATTTCCTTGTGAGAAGTGTACATACATATGTATAGAATCGAAGTCGGCGTCGGTTATTCGTTTCGGCGCTGCGTTATATTTTCACGAATTATATTAAGATCGAGTTTAATAGATTTTATTAGTTTGTAATCGACGATTTGTTTAGGGGATTCACGTGCTCATGTGCTCCTATACAGAAACCGCCACTGGTGGTGCCCCAACAAGATACACAATATCTTATGCGAGATTCAAATAGCGCACAGTAAACCCCTTTCGCAGCACGCTCCCCAAGGTTTAGCCTTATAATTCTTAGAGCATAACAGGCCGACGACAAGCCCTTCGACAATATCTGAACGTGTGCCGGTATCCACAGTAACACCTAAAAATCTGACATCAGTAATAGCAGGGGATAAAAACTTTGAAAAAAAAAAATGAAAATGATTTGTTATTGCGAAGTTTGGAAGCTTTGCATGAGGCTTGGAATTGGAATTTAATACTGAAAACTTTAACAACTATTTTACAATTCCAGGCTTGCCGTTTTTGGATTGGTGGCTGAATCCACTCAAGATCTGCTTCACATGAGAATAGTATTGTTCAACATAACGAACGCGGAACAGATATCTCAGTGGACACGATTCAGCACTATCTTTCGAAGAAGTAGGACCGATCGTCTTTAAGGTGCTGGTGAACAACAGTGATGTGATTTTCAACGATAACAGCACTTTAACCTACACTCTACGTCAGGCGGCCGAGCATGTACCGGAGTTGAGCTCCATCGGTATGAATGACACATTGATTTACCCCAATTTCGGTTTACTGGTAAGTATAAGTAAAACCATTGTTTATATACATACTAGTTAGTCAACCTTATGGACAAAATAGTTAACGGATTTTTGAACATTTTGGACAAAAGCGGTAGATGGAGAGCCGTTATTGTCGTTTCAATTTAATATAAACTTTATAGTTAGACTACTAACATACAAAATGGCTCTCTTACGTGTCGGTAAAATATTACTTACATTGCAATAGTTACCTCGTAAGTTGTAGGCAGATTGTGGTGAGGCCCGGAAAGGAGAGGGTGGATAGGCCGATGCGCTGTGATGACGCGCCTCGCGATATTCTCGTGTTTACATTGAAATGTTTGTTTTATTAGGAAGAATAAATATTTGGTTTGATAATATATAAATCGTTATTTTTTTACGCATTTTACTTTACTTTTTTTTTAGTTTCTATTTAATGTTAAATGCTATATATTGGTGTAGTTTAAGTTTTGTGTTATATTTATATAATATTTTTTTATTTTGATTTACTTATGGTTACTATTGCATAATAGTAGAAATTCGTTTTTCATTATAAAAAATAACATGTAGTTTGGGAGTACAAAATGCCATTTATATTTAACATATATGCACAGGTTACTTATTAGGTTTGTTTGCTTGTCTGATCTAGCAAATCCATGGAATTTTACGCCGTTTGTTTTTAGAGCAACAAATGTCCAAGAGGTCTCTTTAGGAGCAACCAAATCCAGCAATTACGAGCAATTGTGCAACATAACTAATCGCACTAACACCGTGTTGTAAACTGTCGTTTGTATGTTCCGATTTATACCTATCAAATTGACGATTGGAATTAATGATACAATGTGATTGATGTAAGAAGATCATTATATTTAAAACTTCATTGTAGTAATAAATACTAGTAAAATGATGCATTTTTTTGTAGTTAGATTCATTGTTTGAAAATTACTTTTACTTTTCCTATTCATAAAAGCCGTGAATAAGTAAAATAAAAATTAAGATTATTTGCAAATGAGCGGTTTGTTTGTACCATCTTTAATCAACTCTGAGACGCTCTTAAGTTACTCTGATGACGCAGTAGATGATCAACACAGCACAGAAACAAACAAGGCTATTAAAACAGCCATACAAATGACGCGTTCGCGCTCTTTCTCGTGATGCGTGAAAATTACGATGAACCTTGTATATACGAAAGTTGCACCCAAAGGTACCTCGTAACTTTTCAGCCGCTCAAAAGAAAGAGCGCGAATGTGTCATCATGTATGGTTTTTAATAAGTAAAGTGATGCATTACGTAAAAAATAATGGCAGATTGGTCCCCAAACTACATATTTTTATCATTATATAAAAACGAATTTCTATTATTATGTAATAGTAAACATAAGTAATCAAGTAAAAAATGTTTTGTAAATATAGAAAAACTATATAAATTTCCCGCCTTTACACCAGTTGAAGTTAGCGACAGTACCGCTATACACGGAGAAGCGAAGATAGCAAAAGGAGAGAGGAGGAGAAGAGGTTTTGTATATACGTTCGAACGAAAACCGCCGTTTTATTAAAATTTAAATATAAAAAGGCCATCGAACTACAATTATATATTATCAAACTAAAATACTTATTCTTCTTATAAAACAAACATTTTCTGATTATTATAATCATAAATAAAGTAAATTAAGTTAACAAAACATTATAATTTAAAACTAAGAAATAAAATTGAGAAGTAGATTATGTTTTTTTTCTCGGCCAATTTTCGTCCTTTTAGATTTAACTTTTCTCTTTTCAGTGATTTTTTGTTTTAAGTTTAAATATTTTATTTCTTAAAAAAAACCTCAATTTAGAAAATTGTTTCAATTAATGTTTTGTCAACAAGAACGTGCCTTGCAATATACTTTCAATTTTTTATTTTATACAGAATACCTGAGAATTTAATCTTCTAATGTAAACAAACACGAGAATTACCGCGAGGTGCGTCATCACAGCGTCACATGCATCCACCCTCCCTTTTCCCCAGGCCACACAATTCGCCAATGCCAGTAAAACACCGATACGGATTCCGTCGTTTCCGCAGATGGATAAAACACAGAAATCTGTCTCTCACTCTGACCGAGATACCTGTTATATTTACCGCGTTTTCAAATCAATTCACATTCACCGATAGAGTGCACCACTTCCCTGAGCAATACTTTATTTTTCCGAAAATGCATTACGTTGACTAACTAGATATATTTAAACAATTGTAAAACGGATCAAGATATCAAAATTAAACAAGTATGTATTTTTCGTGTAAAGAAGGTTGCTCTTTCTAAAACTAGGCCAAATATAGATAGAAGGACGCATTACATCATAATACTTCACTTCACTTTCCTTATAGACTGATTTAATAATAGATTATTTGGATGATTTTTTTTCAGGAAATCTTTGAGTATAAAATCGAGAAGCTAATGAAAAATGTTGATGACATTTTTTCAAGCATTAATAATTACATCAAAACGCTTTTCATTTGAATAAATCCTTATTTTGACCAAGCAATTATTCAAATAATAACGATCTGAGAAGCCTTCCACAAAAAAAAAAAAACACATACAGCAAAAACAAACTTTGCAGACTAGAGTGGCAGACTAAATGAACTATTTAACATTTCTAAATACCAAAGGTAACGAGAAACATTAAAATTTTTTATTTAAAAAAAAAACGTCAAATTCTGCAAAAAAACGAATATTTTGGATAATCTGCAAAAACACGAAGATTTAAAGCTTAAACTATGAATATCGTTCGAGAAATAATTAAAAAGTAGATTTACTGCTAAGTTAATTAAAAAAAAATATGGCATTCCAAATAAATTAATCAACTTAATTATAGCCACTTCAAATGCTTCTTTGATTAGTTTTAATTTCTGTAGATCCTATTCGAGTTTATTATAATTGGATTATAAAATAGAATGATGTTTATCTGCAGTGACTTTAACATTGATTTGAAACCTAAAAATCCCATGAATAATTGGATTTATTTCAAATATTTCAATGATTTACCTATAATATCTTCAAGAAGAATTCCTATTAACAAATGGGCAATATAACGCCCACACTTATCCGTACTTTCATCTACCATGATATAAATAAAATTATTCCCTACCAATTGTTGAATTTCTGCTATTATTTGCTGGTAACAAGATGTGACATAATTTTTTCGTAAGGTACTTTCGTCAGATATATTATGTTTGCAATATTTTTGCAGAAATGATTTCAAATTAACATTGTTTAATCTTGCTATTGGTATGTTAGACGAAATTAATGCGTTACACAGATCCGTATTATATTCTTCTTGTTCTGAGTTTCGTGAAGTTGATGCTACACATTGGCGTATAGATTGCTGCACACAAGCGGATCGCTTTAGTTTTTCACATTTTCCAATATGTGATGGAGTTTTAGCGTGTTGATCAATCAGGTATTTTCTCTCAGAAGACACCTATAACAACAATTGTCATTTTATATTAAAAGTTAAAAAATTTAAAAACGATTGTAAAGCTTTTAGTAAAATTAAACTTACCAGTTTACTGCAGGCTCGACAAAATATTTTGTCGCCACCTTTACCAGTTCAGGATATGGCTTAATCCATAAAGAAATTTTATTCGCTATACTCATTGTATGTGCGCACAGTATTTCAAAACGTAACACAATTACATGTTGTTTCGCTGAAAGATATTCAATCAATGAATAGTTTATTTGGGAATTAATAATAATAAAACGTATTTACCACATCCCTTCTGCTAGGCGAAATTAAACACGTGCAGTTCTTGGAACAAAGTATTAGAGAAACCAATGTAAAAGATTTATTGTCCTGAGAATTGTCGGTTATCAATCTACATTAGAAATTACTAGGAATTTTTACTAATAGAAAGGATAAGAAAAAGCTTAAATATGCAATATGTAACTTTGTAAAAATATGCATGAAAATGCCTAAATATGCAATATATGCAATCACTAATTAGCGTTAATGAACTTCAATTAGTGTAATACGTCTACATATAGACTATAATTAAAGATATGCAAAAAATAAAATATATGCATTTTGCATATAATCCGGTCTCTATTTATAAGTAATAAAGCCGAATTTCATTCTTCTTTTAATATTTTAATTTTTATGTTCGCTTCTCAAGTGAATTTGTATAAATAGTTTCTTCAAAATGTCATTGTTAACGACACAACACCATTACCATATCAACCGCTACGCTTGCGCTGCAATTATTCTTTCTAATTGACAGAATCAGGCATAAAGCTGTGTCCGTTGTTAGACGTTTCCCATCTCTATACTTTTTTCCTCTAATAACGTTTTAATTTTAACACGTGGGATAACGTATAGTGATACAACATACGGAAATTCATTGTAACCGTTATGATGACGCTTGCGTGTTATACGTTATGTTATTTTTAACATTTTGCGTTATTTATAACGTAAATGATACCGCATAAGGGGGGTTACCACATTATACAGGGTGTATCAAATACAAAAGTAAATTTTGCTTGGGTGTTAACTACACGACATATAAAGCACAAACCCACCGAAACCGGATTTTATCATTAAAGAATAAAAAAAAGTAAAATTTAGAACCAAAAATTCTTTAGTCCGGGCCTGATGCAAGAAAACGTCATGTTAAGCACCCGCTAAACGTGGTATTATGTATAAATACATTGCACTCATTTAGTATTATTCTTAATGGTATGCCGTAAGTTCATTTAACGTCATTCTGAATAAATAAAGGCCCTTGTAAAAATAGCAAAACTGAGGCATTTTAATTTTCTTCTTTTTATAAAATAAACATTCCTTTTTTGTTAAGAGCATTCTACGTAAGTTTACAAAGTATTATTTTTAATATCCTGATAAGACGTTCGAGTTTCACCGGATATGCGACTTCAATAGTTACAAAAATCGTAAATATTTTTCTTTTACTTTGTCGAATCTAGAGTTAGTTGTTAATAAACGGTACCACATGAATCTGAGTTATTTCTTTTGGATTTATTTAATCAAATAACGCAAAATGAATTGAATGGAGTTACACAAAAATAAATGTAGATACAGAAAATTTGTAAACACGTCTTTTTACTATGATGTCGCGCGAAAATGAATCTATACATTCCCGCACTTTTGCCGATGCATCAAGCTTAGATTTTCATTATATGAAATCATGATGGTCCTGAAAAGGATCGTTTTTTCGAGACGGGAAGAATTTAAATAAAATGTTCGAAGTGGTTTGCACTCCAAGCGGCGATCCACACAAAACTAACAGCGTTAATGGCTGAATGATAGTGGTATGTGGGGGTATACTCGGGACAGCATTTAGGTTGGGCACAGGTGCGGCTCTAGCCCACGGCATTTATAAAATTTTTTTTTCTCGTTAATGCTTACAGATAGACCCCCTGTGCATTAAGACTTTTTGATTGTATATGATTACAGCTGCTACATATTATTATATTTACCTCTATATCTGGTACAGCCTGTATATAAGAATTATTTTCGTGCTGCAGGGAAGCGCATCGTACTTTTGGAATGCCAACATCATATTTAAGATGCTTTACAACTACGTGGTGAGAAATACCAAAGCCAAACCTATTGTAAGGAAAACCGTTTACCAGATCCTTTACGACAATGATGACAAGTTCTTCAGGCTTGCTCATGCAACCTTACCGCACATGGTACCCCTAGCTAATGCAGCATTGATGCCGTTGGTAAAATAAAATCCTGTTCACGTATCTAATTTAAAAAATGAAACCCGTTTTATATTGTTTTAGGCTTTCAAGGGTGTAGGGGACAAATTGACCGTTTTTATCGGAACAAAGTATGGCCATCAGAAGTTTTTCCTCGTGGATAAGTACAATGGCATGGATTTGTTGCCGAATTTAGGGCCGGAGTGTCGAGAGAGAGCTACCGGAAGTGGCATTTCTTATATCTACAGTCAAAAGGTGCCCAAAAGCAGGGTAATGAGGTTTATAAATCCTTCTATGTGTAGATCAGCTAGTTTGGTCTATAAAGGTCAGTATAGGAATAATATTGTGTACTGGTCAAAACGCGTTCGTACAAGTGGCCCAGTTTTCCTTAGAAATGTTACGATTTTGCAAAAACAAATCTATCTTCACCATAAAAGCCCAAAAGGCTTTTCGGTTTTATAAGTGCTGGTACGATTGCATCTGACATTCTTTCACTCAACGGTTAGATTCAATATGACTATCAAGCTTTATAAAACCTTTTCAGATGAAGTGGTCTTTCAGGGAATAAGAACTTACCGCTTCGTCCAATCCCAGTATCTGTATAACCGTACGGAGTCACCAGAAGATGATTGTTACAAAGGTAATCCCGTATTACCAAATGGAGTATTCGATATGGGCCCTTGTTTCTTCTGTAAGTCTTAAATCCGTAAAGGGTGGAATGAGGTATCTCAGATTACACGCAACCCCAAATGGCACACGTGCAAGATTGGGGCACCATATCACTGTCCATTATGTGGAAGACAGTCTCTCAGGAATGAGGTCAGACCGCGTGATTCGGACATGTTAAAAATATACTGGGTGAGTTTTTTATCTTGAGGCAACGGAATATCTCTAAAACACTGCAACAAATCAAAAAAAGATCTTAATAAGCTTTGTTATAATGTAGCCCCACTCTGGAGGGGTGAGGTGAGGGATCGAGTTCGGCACCATTCAGTGAGCCCCCTACATTATAACAAATCTTATTAAAATCTTTTTTTGATTTGATGCAGTGTTTTAGAGATATTCCGTTGTCTCAAGATAAAAAAAAACTCACCCTGTATAAAGCTATTCACATCCATATATACGTATTGCTGTGTACTAATTGAATCAAAAGAAAATGCAAAATGAATTTTAAAAATGAAAAAGAAACACAAGATGCTCAGTCAGCGATTTTGAAGAACGCAATTATCTCCAAAATCGCTGAGTGAACATCTTCTGGTCTGTAGCTGCGTATTCATGAAAACGGCTGAGCTAGTAACCCGTGATAACGCTTAGTAAGAAGCAGCAACGATAAGAGTGTGCGTAACACAAGATGCCCAGTCAACGATTTTGAAGAACGCAATTAAATTAAAATGAAACAATAAATTCTTTAACTAAACGTATACAAAATAAGCATCACCATTTGTGAAAAACTCTCGGTAAACTGAATCAGCTATTTTAAGCAAAGAAAACAACCAATAAATAACCAAAAATATGCAACTTGAAATACACTCAGCGAAAGGGTTGCCTAAACCACAGCAGTATGTAAGTATATGTATCTCCACTCGTTACTGAATCAAATAGAGTCGTCCACAATATATATATATATATTGTCATGGAGAGATTACTTGATATTCTACTATTATTTAAAAAAGGGAATGTTTCTATTTTACTTAGTTATATTTTAAAACTTATTAGATATAATAGAAAAAGGATATAATATGTAGCAGTAGACAGCTGGATGTGATGTAGGAAATCTCTGCATTTGGCAGGTCCTTCAAGGCATTTTCCTTTAGAATTTTCCCTTCAGGAAGCAAGAGGCTCAGCAGTGATAAACCTACACGTCGAAAATGAATATTAGAATTTGAACATTATATTTTTAACATTAGATTTTGACAGATCAAATTTGGATCCACGTTTAATTCAAGTGAACAGTTGTAATTTCTTTTACAGAGTATTTATTTCATTAAAATTTTGTTTAATAATGTTTTTATATGCATTGGCAGACCAATTGCTTTGTTATGTCAACTGAAAGACAGGGTAAAATTGCTGGAAATTGGGTTCTGTAACAATTCTATGTGTATAAATGGTTGCCTACCTTCTAGGTGCAATAATAAATTTTTAAGATTGTTAATTTTATATAGTAATAAGCGTTTAAAAATTTCAAATGTATTTTTCTCATAATTCAGAGACTCATACCTTTGTTTTATAAAAAGTGTAAGGTGATTCCAGATTTTGTAATTTTATTTATTTTCACTTCGTTGAAACATACGATAGTTCTTGCGATCACATGGCCAGTCTCATATGTAAAACAATGGAGGTTCCTCATTTCGGTTATAATAACGGATTTTGACAGACAGTTGGTCTCCTTGACGAAGACAATCGCTTTCAAGTCAGTTAAAACATTTTGAATTCGAACCATTCACTAACCGAGCCTTGTTCGAGGCAGACGTATTTCAGTTTGTTCTCGTAAAATTAACGCTATTTCGATAAAATCCAAATTTATTCCAATTTCAATCTAAAAATAATTGTTAATTGTTAAACAAAGTTTATCACATAAATTTTATTCCAAATTACACACGATTTTTGGGTAATTTTTCTTCAACGACGATTTTTCCGAGTAATGTTCCTGTCCTGAGCGACCCATCCTCTCTGACCTGATGTATCTACGAGGTACGAGGGCCCATATCCGACCTGAACAGTCCTGACCACCGATGATCGCAGAATTCGGCCTGTAAAAGGTACTCCTCGTCAAATCTACCTAAAAATAACGTATTATTTCAATTCTAATCTAAATTGAATTGTACTTATAAGAAATTTTATTTAATCTTTCTGCAAAAAATTTGAGGTTAGAAAATCGTTTGTAACATAGCTAAGCGGTCTCAGTTACTTTGGGGAAATTTGTGTAATTAGGTTTATAAGTATTTGTTATGTTTTTACGTTACGAACCAATATCCAGTGATTTACCATGAAGGTTGGCTACTCTGTATCACACGTCTTTTCAAATCTAACATAACTCCATTTGAACGGTCAGAAAACGCGGAATTTTTAAAATTTATTTCAAACGTATTTAAGTACGAAACTATGAATTTGAATTGCAAAAGGTGGAATTACTTAATGAAACTTTAGTGTTATTAATTAAACGGACTCACGGACTTACCTGAGATTATTATCCATAGATTTATGTCTGATATTAAACAAGTCACATTTTGAATTTTTTTTAATTAAATAAAATCACTTTTATCCACTATTAAATGTTTTAATTTTACATAATAGTTTGAATCTATTAAGGCACGACATTATCATGCCTATGAGATCATTTAAACTGGTCTTAAACATTGAATTTGAGGGAGAAGACAATTGACAACATCATCCTACCACATCTCTATGCGTACTGAGTTAATATATAAGAGAGTTAACGAGCTATTCAATATTTTTTTTATGTCACCGCCCCTCGATCGGAAATTTCTCGCCCTGCATGCCATCTGGCTGGCGAGACAGAACACTGCTAATTCAAAATTATTAAAAATAGATGACACTGGTATATAAAACTTGATTTTTTTCTAATTCAATTAATGTATTTCTTTTAAAATTTATTTTTTTAATCTGGGCTGTATGCTACTGTGTAGCGTAACAATATATATACCGCTATTGAAGGAAGCTTTCTTAAACTGCTAACCAAAAGTGGCAGAAGCAGGTTGTAGCTGCTAACATAAAGAAACAGTTTTATACATAACTACCCAAGGCGTGTGTATCTGACTGATTCCTTGATTTCAGCCTTCCCCATTACAGGAAGTAATCCACATTTCATGCATGGCGACAAACAGTTACTGAGGAACATTCGTGGCATGAAACCAGATGTAGAAAAATACACTTCTTACCTCTTAATAGAACCTGTGAGAGCGCTCAATAAAAAATCACAGTTGAATCTGTATCAATTAATCAGATTATTCTTACAGATAAGTGGGGTTATCCTGAAATCCGAAGGTCATATCCAAGCTAACGTGCATATGTGGCGTTTGGATGGTTTCGATAAGAGTTTGGACAAATTTAGCGATATGTCTATACCATTGTTCCACAGCAGTTTAGTAAGTAAAAGGATATCTTGCTGGAATCTATTTAAGCCGGAATGAATTTTTACCTAGATTTCAAAATAATCTTAAGTCTAACAAGGGAACCTCGCGAACTGTAAATCGCAAATTTTGATGAAACTTTTTCAGTTTGTAGATTCCATGGAAGGACGCTTTTCGTTGCTGCGGAACTTCAACTTTAGGGAGTGCAATTCACCCTTGTAATTTGGCCCAAATTTGTTTTTTTTCTGAATAACTTTTAAACGGTAAGAGATAGAAAAAAGGTTTCAATTGCGGACATGTACCGTTTAGTCAGCCCCTTCGAGTGGTATGGATATTTATATACAGGGTGTTCCAATAAATGTGAAATGACGTATGTTGTGCTTATTTTATCGAATTTCAGAAATCGGTTATAATGGCCTTTTTTGTGATCAAATAGTTATAGTTAATAGTGTGTTATTTGGTTTTCATTATAATTATATGAAAGTATTAGCAAATGAATAATATTTGCTGGATTGATATGAACCATGTTAGCTACTGCCACTGCAAAACTATATGAACTGAATTTAAATAAAAATTAGGTTCTATATACATATATATTGCACCGAGGGATATGTGTGCCCAGTTATTCTGTCCCGGATAAAATAAAAATATCCGCAAGTGTCTGTTCGCTACTCACATCTCTCCAAAAATAGTAGAAGCAAGCAATTAGTATACTATGTGACCTATTGTTTTCATCTGCCTGCTGTCGGGGATAATATAGTCTTACATATATCCAAACGCGTATAACTCGAAAACTATCACATATAACCATTTACGCCTGGTATAAGTTTACACTGATTTTCGACATACAATGCAGTCACATAACAGTATACAGAGTATCATCTTAGAATAAGGAAATATGCTAAAATTTATATTTTTGTGGACACCCTGTATAACTTTTTAAATTACCTATCTATAGACTATTTGATCACAAAAAGGCTATTATAACCGATTTCTGAAATTCGATAAAATAAGCACAACATACGTCATTCCGCATTTATTGGAACACCCTGTATATAAATATCTATACCAATCGAAAGGATTGACTAAACGGTACAAGTCCGCTATTGAAACTTTTTCCTATCTCTTACCGTTTAAAAGTTATTTAGAAAAAACCAAATTCGGGCCAAATTGCAAGGGTGAATTGCACCCCCTAAAGTTGAAGTTCCGCAGCAACGGAAAGCGTCGTTGAGTAACACTCCATGGAATCTACAAACTGACAAAGTTTCATAAAAATCTGCGATTTACAGTTCGCGAGGTTCACTTGTAAGTGTACACCAGGCGTTCTTTACGAGAGTTGCATCAAAAATCGTTGAAGAATGCCAACGAATCACTCGAGAAATGTTGCGAAGTGTCACCAGAGCATTTGAAGCAAAATTGTATTATTGCATGGGGGTCTTAGAAGTCATCATTTTGAACATTTAATAAAGAAAATCCAGACCACTTCATTCTGATCATATTTTATGACACAGGTTGCAAATTAACCCCTTTTTGTTTATTGATAAAAAAAAGACTTTTTGATACATGTTGCCGTGAAGAAAATTAAAAAACTTTTTGAATGAGTCACAAGACCCATCCTCCTTATTCAAATTTTAAGGGTGGGAAAAAAAACAGCAGGTAATGGGTTATTGGAGATGGCTCATTTCAGTTGTAAATGCCCTGTATTTAAGAATATACATGCTACTTGTAAAAAGCACTGCTAACGTAAATATAAAAACATTATTGAATAAGTTACAAGCATTCGTGGCATTGCCTAAAAACGTTCTTATCAACAGCTAAATTCATCAAGCTTAAGTCGTGTTCAAAATATTCATGTTTCTTGGTAATTGATCGACACGCAAATTTGAATGAATATACAGGGTGTATCAAATAAAAAAGTAAATTTTGCTTGGGTGTTAACTACACGACATATAAAGCACAAACCCGCCGAAACCGGATTCCATCATTAAAGAATAAAAAAAGTAAAATTTGGAGCCAAAATTCTTTAGTCGGCCTGATGCAAGGAAACGTCATGTTAAGCACCCGCTAAAACGTGGTATTATGTATAAATACATTGCACTCATTTAGTATTATTCTTAATGGTATGCCGTAAGTTCATTAACGTCATTCTGAATAAATAAAGGCCTTGTAAAATAGCAAAACTGAGCATTTAAATTTCTTCTTTTTATAAAATAAACATTCCTTTTTGTTCCTTAAGAGCATTCTACGTAAGTCTACAAAGCATTATTTTTAATATCCTGATAAGACGTTCGAGTTTCACAGGATATGCGATTCAGTAGTTACAAAAAACGTAAATATTTTTTTTTACTTGTCGAATCGAGAGTTAGTTGTTAATTAAACGTACCACATGAATCTGAGTTATTCTCTTTGATTTATTTAATCATTATAACGCAAAATGAATTGAATCGAATACACAGAAATAAATCTAGATACGGAAATTTTGCAAACCGCCTTTTACTATGATATCGCGCGAAAATGAATCTATACATTCCGCGCTTTGTCGATGCATCAAGCTTCGATTTTCTTTATATGAAATCATCCTGAAAAGATCGTTTTTTTCGAGACGGGAAAAATTTAAATAAAATGTTCGAAAGTGACTTGCACTCCAAGCGGCGATCCACACAAAACTAACAGCGGTAATGGCTGATGATAGTGGTATGTTGGGTATACTCGGGACAGCATTTAGGTTGGGCACAGGTGCGCTCTAGCCACGGCATTTACACAAATATTTTTTCTCCTTAATGCTTACAGATAGACCCCTGTGCATTAAGACTTTTTGATTGTATATGATTACAGCTGCTACATATTATTATATTTACCTCTATATCTGATACACCCTGTATAGGTAGCTTTTTAATGAAACATCTTTCATCAGTTGATTCATTTTACGAAATGTAGGTTACAGGAGATGTACCACTGTATGTGACGCTGTTCATAAAGGTTGGATTGATGCTACAATACATTGAACCAATTTTGAGCGCGGGCTTCTTATTGGCGGCCATTGTGTGCGTGGATATGTAGAAAGAAGATGCCCAATTTAAGGAAGCGTACACCGAGAACAAAATTCGATCGAAAATTCGAAACCGTCGAATTCATCCCGAAAGTAAACTAAGAATATGGCACTTATTCGGTTACGGCATAGATATATTGCAGAGAGTCATGGGCGTAGCCAGGTACGGGCAGAGTCCCTCCTCCCCCCTCCCTCTCCCTCTAAATTCAGATCTTCACATGTAATAATAGTTATTTGTATCACACTAGGCCAGAAACTACACTATTCGTACTTGTACAAACCATACTCATACTCGCAAAAGAGTTTCTGGTTGTGTGATACACAATGTTTTTTGCGCCGACAAATCTTCATTTTGAATTGAAAATAGAAAAGAAATTTTGACACTAGGTAGTTGACAGTACAAGTTGGCACGCATGTTAACATACCTTACCGCCATATTCATAGTGCTTCCTTAAGGTATACTTTTACTTAAGGTTCTCCTTGACATAAAAATTTTTGTTTCATAGACCACATTTTTTCCTTAAGGTTACCTTACGTAAGGAAAATCTTAAGATAGCTCCGTAGGTACCTTAAGGATACCTTAGGAAATAGGGTATCCCTAAGGATACCTTACCGCCCTATTCATAGTACTTTCTTAAGGTATACTTTTCCTTAAGGTTCTTCTTGACATACAAATTTTTGTTTCATAGACGACATTTTTTTCCTTAAGGTTACCATACGTAAGGAAAATCTTAAGGTAGCTCCGTAGGTACCTTAAGGATACCTTAGGAAAAAATCCTTGATATAAATTTGACACGTGTTGTCATTTTGGATGTCATTAATCATTTATTAATTAATTAATGGGATACAATGGCAGATATAGCTAGAGGATTTTTGTAATACATAAATATAAAATATGATAGTAATAGACAACCGAAACAGTATATCAGGGACGCACAAAATTCCCGGAAATAGTAATGCAGAATTAGAAGAGGTATTGTTTTCAAACAAATCCATCATTTTATTGCCGCTTTAACGGACGATTACCGAGCATCTGAACTACTATTTTTTTTGCACTATTAACTTCTAGTGCCTTTTTTGTCACTGATATACAGTTTCAAGGTACACTGTTGAAAATATTACGGTGTTGGCGTTAATTTTGCGCTAGTCAAATATTTAGTGTTGATTTTTCCAAACTTGCCAGACGAGTTGACTACGCTATTTAATAGAACAGAAATGACTAGAATTTCGTGTGAATTCTATGTTCAATATGAGGATTGACTTTTTTTCTAGACATTCAGAAGCGTCAACCAATCAGAATTTTCCCTGGATAGAAATATAAAACCCCACCTATTCTAATACAGTATTGCATTATACGCACCATCTGCATTGCACGTGTATCTGTTTTCGTGTTTTGATTCTCCGTATTAACATATCCAAACAAACCACCAAATGTGACTGACTTGCAAATGTAACCTGTGTATTAAACGTTAATTCCAGTGGGCATAAAAAATTTCAGCATCTTAAAAATGTATTGGGACATCTATTTACGCATTAGTTTAGACTTGAATCAAATAGCATAAACATTCACTTAATTTTATAAGTTCTCAAAAAATCATTTTAAAATTGTACGTTTAGTTTGAAACCAAAACTTGTGAATGAGTGGTTTTGCATATTTATAATTGAGAAACGTCTTAAAGAGAGAATATTGTAGCACTAAGAAATAAGAATTGCATATTAAAAGACGTTGTGTTTAGAAAATGGTGTTAAAAGACCCAATAGATCGCATTCATTTAGTAAACAGCTAGTAATTTGGTCTATCTAGATCAAATAAAATGTGACTAGAAGTATTTTATAATTCCACGTGTCAGTTGGACAAAATAACCCCTAGCAATAGACAATACTTGACTATCTTGCTCGTCAAATTTAAACTTCTATAGTTCTCGACAAAATAACACAAAAGTGTGGACCTCTCCTGACTATTAAATTAGTCAAAAAAATGTTAAAATTTTCAACAGTGTAGGTAATAAATTTTTAGGAAAGTCCTACAACATTTATACCAAAATATAACTAGTATACATAATTTATATGTATTTGCCTAACATACAATGGTTGCTACAGCAGATTCGAGATTTATCCGCATCATTTAAAAACTTTTAACTGCGCTTTGCTAAAAAGACAGAGACGTTTGTATGAAGAACGACAAAATATTACATAGCAAATCTTGTGGTCAAACTGGAAAAGAATGTTTTGAAATAGAAAAAAGAGTTCTTTGCTTTTATGTTGCAAATAATAGGAGTTTCAAATTTAAAAATACTTTATATTATGGTCTATCTATTCAGTTTACACATTTTTCTAACCATACTAATCAAATAAAATTGAACCAAAGCACTACCTAATCATAAACGTCACAAACTAGTCGTAAACTGTCAACAACAAATTTAAAATAAACACCAAAAAATATGGAAGATTATAAGTACAAAAGTAATATGTGAAGTTAGTCAATG
Organism: Protaetia brevitarsis; assembly: GCA_004143645.1. NCBI lineage: Eukaryota > Metazoa > Arthropoda > Insecta > Coleoptera > Scarabaeidae > Protaetia > Protaetia brevitarsis. The sequence goes on along the minus strand of RXPK01000559.1, from coordinate 25,922 downwards.
TGGTATGCAGCTGATTTTATAGCAATGTCATTTAATAGAATTCTATTCATCAATTCTAGAGGAAGCATCCTTGTCCGAGAATAGCCAAAGTGAGTCGATATTGTAACTATGAAATAGAAAGTTGTTTAAGGTGTAAGATCTCCTTACGTAAGTCATACTTTTCCTTAAGATTTCGCCTGGACTAGGAATATGGGAGTTAGTATTTTGACGTTTCTGAGTTTAATATCTATTTATCAATAATAAGTGCGATGAAGACACCAGGGGCCTGTTGCATAAAAGTACAATTACAATGTACAGGTGATATTTTTTTTACAATCTGTCAAAATTTGACTTACAGGCGTTGCAAATATATATATGTAAGTCAAATTTTGACAGATTGTAAAAAAACATCACCTGTAAATTGTAATTGTACTTTTATGCAACAGGCCCCAGTTCATCTTAGCATGGTTGAACAGTAGCTTAATGACAATTTATTACACGACGTTTGTCATGTGGAATCTAGTATGGCCAACCTTTAGTGACATTTTTGCCTGCCTAGACTAGGCGCTTAGAAGTACTGCAAAATGAATGTTTCTGAACGGAGGCGAGTTTTTATACTTATTCGACAGCTACATGCAATCGACTTTTTGTGGGCCCCCCTCTAACAAAACTTCTGGCTACGCCCATGTGTATGTAAATCGGGACAGAACCCAGTGTTACGCCCTCTATTTTCTTTGAAATAATAAATATGAATGTTAAATTTGCATCTTATTGTTAGTATAATGGAAAGTACGGTAGCGTTTTCTGTAATCTTTCCTCTAACTTTGTGGTATTACGTGGTAGATGAACTCTAGGATAAATTAATTAAGTTTTACACCATAATTTAAATAATAAATTAGGATAAACTAGGAACTCTTATTGGTAAAGTTATCATATGTATATTATAGTATATTGTTTCAGTCTTTTTAGTAAATTATATAGCTATTAGGTTATGTGTAGTGTTCTTGTAATATTTTTAACCAACAAAACGTAAAAGTTATAATCAGTGATGGATTTAGCGTCTGTAACGTCCCAGACAAAATTTAATTTCACGACCCGCCAAATGATTCTACCACCACAACGAAAAAAACAGGAATACAACACAAAAATTATCGTTCTTTTATAAAATCATATCACCATCATTCAAAAAAACTAACTGCCTTAATTTTTACTGTTAATACTGAAATAGCACCTACTTTTTTATTTTAATTTAATAAACAGCAAAACTTATTACCACTGTCACTCATCCGGGCTTTTGTTTACAAACAAAACACCTTGCATTGAATTCAACAAGAAAACAAGTCCATTTTGATTTACGGGAAGACAAGTTTTACACATATCTGCGACCCCGTAGTTTCAATTCGTTGCGTTGAGTGATACGTCTTTGAAAAGACCTTGAAGTAACCAATCAGATAATAGAACTTATTTCTGTTATCTTTTGTCTTCGGCATCGTTTGAAATAACATGCACACTGAGGAAGAAAGATTCATTTCCACAAAAAATACATATATGTATCTTTGAGTAGAAGTATTTCACATAAAGAAACTTTATTTAAATTAGATATAGTAACTTAAAATGCTTAATGCTTTGTTTGAAGCGATCAAATTATTTCTTTAAAATAGTAACTTTTATTCAAATAAATTAGCTTAACAGCAAAAAAAATATCTGTTTGGTATATGATATCAGGTATAATTTTCTTAAACAACCTATATATTGCAAACTTCTTCTAGTTGCCTCACCACAAATTGCACTAAACTGGGCGTACGTTTCGATGTGCAGCAAAGTTATCATCATCAGTAGAAACACCGAACTGAAACTATTTATTTAATACAAAGTCGGTACAATTACAGACAAAGTAGTAGTAAATTTACGTCAAAATTGTATTACTTAAACCATCACGTCATGATGTTCTAAACATATAATATTATAATAGCAAAGTTTTCCGACCTATAATAGCAAATACGTTAAATATTTTCGTAAAGATGGCAGTCCTCCTATTTCTAAGTTTTCTACAGGACAGACATTGCTATCAAATATTTATTTATTATCGGCCAGATATACAGGCTGATTCAAATTAAGTGCGCACCATTGCTATCTCTGTTATTATTGATTCTAGAAACTAGGTTCAATTAGTAAAGTATTAGGGTTTTTAACGCTGATTAATATGCAATATTAGAAAATAGCAATTGAATAAACGCATTTCCACGAAATTTTGACACTAAATTGAACACCCTGTATATTATTAAAAAAAATGAAAGATATTTTAATTTATGATGCAAAAGTATCAATACAATATTTTCTTAAAACGAATAATAAAGAAGTTATGATGGTTTTTATTTTGTAAAATGTAGAGCAGTATAAAGAAACAACTTTTAACAAAACAGATAGGGGAAGGTGGGGCAAGATGGGAACATTAAGCTTTAGAACACTGCATCAGAATTGCGAATTGATATACAAGGTTCTAAGTATGCTTGTTGTAATCTTTTAAACATTTATCTGCTGATGGATGAATTTACATTTTCGATGGGACTCTTGAGGTTGTGAGAAAATTTTGAAAGAAATGTGTAAATACACCATCTTGCCCACCATGGGGCAAGATGGGGTTCCAGTTAAGAATGGGTAGTACCATAATCTAGGTAATAGGTAAAAAAAAAATAGATTCTTAAAATATTCTTAAAAACATGCAGGAACAAAGCTTAAACTCTTTAGAGCGGAACTACTTAAAATAAAAAGAAAATGCAATAACGATAAGAATATTAAACTTAATCTTCACAATTAAGACAATAGAAGACGAACTCATCCACGTTATTCGCACAGCCTCCATGTACCCAACCTCGCCATCCATGGCATTGTATCAGTACTTCCCCTTACAATACTAACATTGAGCGTCATCTTCCTCAACAGAAGAACTTGATTATTTCCTTAACGTTTTCTAAAAATCTATCTCTTTGCTTTCCTTACAAAATTCGGCTGCTTGATCTCTTCTGCTTTCTTCTTTGTCATTTTTTTTTCCTTTAACTATCCCTCAGCACTTCTAGTTGCCTTAGGGATTCTCCAGACTTCTTTTTTCTTGTAGCAGATTTTTATAAGTAGTGCTTGTTTAAAGATTGTTGTTACGCTTTGATTGAACCTGTACTTTATTCTTTACATGAGAAATGATGTTCAGATAGTTGTGAAACTATGTGGCAGTTGTGTGCCGGAGCACCGTCCTGCTGAAAGTACAAATTTTGGCGCATCATCTAATTGGCGTTATCAAAGAAATCCTCTAGAACGGTACGAATAAATTCCAGATATCTCTCTCCTGTTAATTTACCATTGTAGAACACTAGACCAACGACTGTCGAACCAATTAATCACGCACCAGACATTAAAACTAAATCGAACTTGTGCAGCATGTGGACGCATTATTAATAAATTTTCTTGCGACGAAGTAGTGTTCATTCTTCTTATTAAACATTCCTCTATTGGAGAAATTTCTTTCATCACTCCATAAAATATATTGTGCTCCATTCAAATTTTCATCACAGAAATTAATAAACCATTCACAGAAAGCCAACCTCCTGTTCGAATCTCCTGGTTGTAATGTTTGTGAGGTTCGGTACTTAAATGGGATATACTTATGCTTTTTGTAAAATTCTCTGAACTGAGGCGTAACTTACACCCAATTCCTTAGTAGCATCTCTAATGGAAAATTCACGATGGGCTTCAAAATATGCCAATACTGTAATTTCTACCTCCTCGGTGATAATGAAATTTTGAAAGCAATCGTGTTGCCGAAATTGTCTGTAAAGTTTTTGACGAAAATAACGTCGATTTGGCTGCTATCGTAAAGGATACTGTTCTGCATAATATTCGACAGTCCTTATTTCAATTTTGCTGCATACAATGCATATCGCATTTCCCCTAAATGAGGAAATACCATGGTGAGATATTATCTAATATTTAGAACTAAATATAACGAAAACTGTTCAAGCTACTAATGATAATAATGTAATGATAACGACTAGAAGTGAAAGAACACAACACAAAAATGAAATAACCAACTTTTTTTAATAATTAAACGTGTAAAAGATTTAATCTCAGTGCGTTTTTGACAGTTTCAAACAACATACTATTAAATTTGTTTTGACTTAAAGTGAAAGAAGTCTACTATAAATTTTACATATCTTTGGCATCAATTAAAAGCCGCCATAATTTCTTTATTATTCGTTTTAAGACAATATTTTGCATCATAAATAAAATATCTTCCATTTTTTTTTTACAATATACAGGATGTTCAATTAAAAAAAAAATATATAAATGTCAAAATTTCTTGCAAATGGGTCATCCAATTGTTTTTTCGTGTATTGCCTATTATAATATTAACTCAGCACTACAGGCCTTGAAGGCCCTTGGCTAGAATGCCGGAACACACCGAGCCACTGAGAAGTGTTGTCCGAATGGTGACCCAACCAACAACCGGTACCGCATATTGCTGCTTGACTTTCAAGATTGGCAATGATGCACCCTTCCTTCTCAGCCGTACTGCCGGCTGTATTGCATATTAATCAGCGTTGAAAACACTAATACTTTGCTAATTTAACTTACTTTCTAGAATCAATAATAACAGAGATAGCAATGGTGCGCCTTTAATTTGAATCAGCCTGTATATGTACACCGATTATCTTCAAGTAAAAGTTATACGACTTCATAAACGATTCTTCAATAAAATTTCCCAAAATATTTATTAGGCCCTGAGAAGTCTAATAGATATTTTTTGCTACTATTTGAAAGAATAATCTGTTTGGATTAATGCATATTTATTAACGACAAAGAAATGTTTTTCTCAGTGTAATAATAACAACTTTTTTCGTTATTTATTTCTACTCTCATAACTATCTCAGTCAGAAACGCTGTATAACACGTTGAAACAGCTACTTTTGAAACCTTTTCAATCCTTGCTTTTTGAAGCCTCCTTAATTCACGAGAACCTCGGAGACGCTTCTTCATATATTTTTTTGCAGGAATCCAACACTGATTATCGCGTACATCATGTTAATTCTAATTGCTTGCTGTGATCATATGTTGTAATTAGTGTAATTTTGTACATATTATAAATTATCTGTAAAATAATAAATGATAAAATAGTAATGATTTATTTTTTGTTTGTTTAAACATCAATATACTTAAACAAAGATATAATAACGAATCCACATAAATAAGACCATACTTCGACGCACTGCTTATATGCTTAATCGGCAGTTTACAAAGCGCACAGACACAATCTTTCACAGCAGGGTTAAAAGTATCATCTCTTTGTGGCATGAATGAGATAGATAAAGAGCAAGTATCAGAAAAGACCACATTAATTAATATAGCAAAATAGTAAACAAATATAACGTTAGATAGTTACTAGGGCGACCAACGCGTAGTTTTACATTAATTTATTTAAAATATACATATTTATAGTGTCCAATTAGTACTAATTAGTGTTAGTTGCAGAGTTTGTGGATTTACTTATAATAGCTTTCCTGGGAATAATGTATTCAGGTAAGATTTTGTTAATGTCATCAAAAAATAAAAATTCCTTGTCTACGTAAGTATATTTAGACTTCAAAAATATATCTGATGTTTATTTTTTATGAAAACCAAACGACTTCCCTTTATACAGGCTGATTCTCAATCTATGCACATAAACTTAGCGATTTATTTCTCAAGGATAATAGATGAAAAAGAAATTGTAATAAAAGTTTTTTAGTGTCGTAGTTATCCGATAGATGATTTACTTTCAAATCAAGAATACAAAGAACATTTTAAAATAACCTCACCAGCAACTGTTCGTAGTTATTCCCCATATCTTCTTTCTATACGGATCATTCTTCTAAAATAATCATCTTTTAGACATCAAAATAGATATCCCTGTTTAATATTAAATTTTACCACAAATAAGTTTGCCGACACCAGTTAATAACAAAATAGCAGAGGATCGAAATCTGTTATTACCAATTTTACCTTTCTCAAAGAAATACAAAAACTTATGCCACATGAATGATGCTCAATCCAGAGGAATGACGCAAACAGTGGCGGCTCGTGGTCGGAAACGTAGGGTGTTCACAAAATCAAGAACATGCAAATTTTTAACTAAAATCCAATTATTTTTTTCGTACATGTCCTTCTTAAAATTTTCTTGTAAAATCTCTAAATTTGCCCTTTGTAGTTTGCGTCAAATTAAGGTCTGGTTTTGGTCTGCCCATACTTTTAACTTGAATTTTTTTTTTGTTCATAACTAAACGAATTAAAATTGTCTTTCAAATATTGCACAGTAAAACTGTTCGCATCCATAGTTCTTATTTACATATTGTTTAGTGTTTACTTACAATTCAAATACTACTTTGTTTGTTTTGTGTGCATTTCATTACCTTTTTTTACGTACTGTATATTTAATTTCATTACTTTTTTTACGTACTATATACATTCTTTTTTGTTTGTCGGTTGTACCAAAGCGTATTAGTGGTGGCTTTGCTTTGTCGGCTTTTTGCAGAGGGATTTAACGATGCGGCGTAGTTTTTAACTGCGGCTGCGCTGTTGCCAATTTATTTTTGTTTTTCTAAAAAAAAAATCAATTATTATTTGTATCCTTGAGGGAAATGTACGTTTTTTGGGAACAGTTAAAGATTTAGGAGTTTAAGTTTGTGATTTTATGTGCGCTGGTTTAATAAACGTATTGCTGTAGATGAAGTACCTCAAACGAAAATTTAAATCAGTGTTTTAAATAAAATAGATAGTTTTTTTTTTAACAAATATATTGTCTAATTTCCTTTTTTTTTAATTTATAAATTAACACTAAGTATTTAAATTGTTACAACCATGATTATTGTGTTAATTATATCAACTTTTATGATCTACAATTCTTTGAAAATCTTCCTATACTTAAAACTAAAATATAAAATTAAAATTTAATACACACCTGTATTAATTACTCATCTAAACTGCACGAGTGTGATTAAACATTGAGCACTGATTTAATATAAGCAACAAATTAATAGATTAATATAAAAAAAAATTAAATTCCAAGCAAAAGAAAATAACACATGTGATCCACCCCGATATCTATATCACACTGGCTCTCTCGCTCGCACGTACGAAGCAGAGACCCAGAAAACAAACAAAAAACCTGGAAACAAATCCGTCCAATACGGAAAAATATAGCAATAGTGAAATAAATAATATACTATTATATATAGTCACGAAAATTCCGTTAAAACTTAAAGTATAAAGAAATACACCGTTATCCTAAAATATCAAAACAACTTTCAAATAAAAATAACATTAAATTAAGAAATTTATTCAGATAATTGTTTTTTTTAAATAAAAAACTACAGCAGTATGTTATTTAATAAATTAAAATAATTACGCACCCTTGGTTTCATTATAAAACTGTCACCAACAAACAGTATTAGTTCTTATGGTAGTTACGACCTGTGAACGCTGAGTCATTCATAAACAAAGCATATATAATATAGTTTATCCGTAAAACACGATATCTGAATGTTGATTCGATCGATTTATTAACGTGATCTGAAAACGCAACGAAAGCGAGCACAGGAGCACACTCAATTTGTGCACCGTTCATATGGAATCTGCCGTATCCCTCCCCACCACCGCTACGTCCTTTATGCGGCTAGGCATTGGATAAAATCGACGTAGTCCCGCCTACTCGGCGCACGTGCTCCGTCGTCGGTCGCTTGCTCGCGATGTACATACATATTTATAGAAAGGAACGTCGCGTCGTTTATTCCTTTCGCTGCGTTATATTTCACGAATATATTAAGATCGAGTAATAGATTTTATTAGTTTGTAATCGACGATTTGTTTAGGGGGTTCACGTGCTCATGTGCTCCTATACAGAAACCGCCACTGGACGCAAATAGTTTTTTTTTGCTGAACATTAATTGAAATTTCTTTATAAAATTTATTATTCAATAGAACACAAAGTTTACCAAAACACACACTATTCTCGTTCCAAAACTGGAATATTTTTTTGAGAAGGAACATATTACATCCCTGCAAGAAGAAACTGCAGGTGTTGAAAAAATATTTACAATGTCACCAAGCCTGTTTACCATTCAACTTGAAAACTGTGAGAAACATCACTTTAACTTCATCATCTTCTTCTAGGTCTGCTTCAGAAATAGCAGCATACATGTAGGAATGACGATTTTTAACAAATTTTCATATAGCTGACCACATGTTGATATCACCTAGCCTTCCTCTATTTTGGTAATTAATATTTCTTGGGTTAAATGTTTCTAATAACACATTTACAAATATATCCTAGAAAATAAAACCATTTTACGTTTACCAGAAGAACGAACTTACTGTTTGTGACATAACAATAAACACGAATTCTTCTTAAGAAAATTAGGCATATAACAGAAATGTTTACTTTGATTGGATTCCTAGATTTTTGTATTACAAACGAATGAAAGTATTTAATACTTACTGTATATTGTTACCATAGTTTCCGTATTATCTCTGGTTCCCGTTTTGAGAAAACTAAGTATTCCTTCCCTTCCAGTTGTACTTCACTACAACGGCGTCATGTAACAGTAATTAGAATCTCTTACACAAGAATCTAGATTAGAACCATCAGCATTCGCTAACCTATACATTTGAAAATAAAGTAAGAAGGTGGTGTATACTAAGAAACCAGGTTATTCAAAAACAAATTTTAGAATATAGTTATATATTCTGACATTAGTTTCCCTCATAGAATAACCTGACTAGAATGGTAACTCTCATACGCCAACTCGGACTGCGTTTAGTGACGCCAACTGACTATTCTTTGTACTAAAAAATTATTGGCGGGTAATTTAAATGTTTACTATAAATTGCTTTTTTATATTTATGATTTGAAATAGAACAAAAACGCATGATTTTGTAAAATATCTTTATTAATTGTGCAAAAATGCAATAAATTAAATGTACATGGTACTATTTCCTATAATAGTATATAAATACATAAACTATTATTTTAAATCAAAAATTAATGAAAAGCAAAAAAGGAAAAACAACATATGAATTGAACATTGAATATTGCACTTTTAGAGACAAATGTGAAAATTGAAGCAATAAAATTCTAGAAATAGGTCGATGAAATATGTGAATTCATAAACATAAGTCGGAATATCATTATGAATAACCACAATCTTTTATTAGAAAAGAATTAATTAATTTTAACCAGGTAAAACGATATATACATAAAATAAATTTATAGATTGGTGACGTAAACTTAAATTCTTGATCTAAAACTCGAGAACACTATCTAATCCTCCTTATTCTCTATTCCAAATTACCTTAATCGTTCTACAACAAAAGCTATCAATGTATTTATAAATCCATTCAAATCTTTGAATCAATAAAATAATAAGGATACTCTTAAGCATTTGAAGAGAAAAATCACAAAGTTCATTGAAAGCTTACTGTCCTAAATTATTTCTTTTTGTTTTATTGTAACCAATAAGGTTAATAAATTTCTCATGCATAAATAAATACAATACCAGTCAAACGAATCTTACACAAATGCTCCTATGTAAAATCATTAACATAATATATTTGTCGCAAAATAAAACCACAGATAAATATTCTAAAAAACCAAATAGTATGTAGAGTATAAACATGAAATGTAACAAGTATCATTTCAAGCAAATTTTCAATTTGTTTTAAAAAAAATTAAAAAACAAAACATGACTGAAAACCTGATAAGTGCAAATAAATCGGACTTTAGTTTTAACTCGATCGTATACTAGACAAGTGATTTCCGAATTAAGATTTATTTTTCACATTCAATTTGATTAAAATGATTTTCCTTGCACGGAGTTTTCTATACAAATTAAAAAAAAGATTATTGAGAGTTGAAAGTTAGGTTACCTGATATTTGAAATTATATTACTAATTTAGCATTAAAGAATGTATTTCTAGTAATATTTGGTTAAAATTAGTTAAGAGCTTTTCCATTAACATAATAAATTTAATTTATAGTTTCCTTCCCCTATAATCGTCTAGAGGAAACTCACTAAATAATAAATTTTTAATTTTTCCAACAAAAACATTTTTCTTATCTAAATTGGTTGTGGTTATTTTGTTTGCATTTATTTACTAAAATTTTTGATTCGCTGTCATTAAATCACTTCCAGATTTGGTTTTGATTTCTTGGGTTCTCGCTCTATGCCCTCGATATTATGCCCCAAGCCCCAATCCATTGACCATAATGGGTTTCACTACGACTTAGTCTTCCTTTCGAAGGAGTTAATTGACATTGTCATGCTGCATTAACTAAAAACACTGTATTTACCTAAAATAATATCTTTGATTAAGGTGGTATATCTTAGAATGTTTACTTTTAACTTACGTGTACATTTTTATGATGTAAGGTGAGATGGGAAAACATTTCTTGATATTATCGATGGATCTGATGCACCTAATAAACATAAATTTATATTACCATTATAGCCGATTATAGCTTAATTAGATTTAATAAATCACTTTTTCATGTTATGTACTAATCAAAATTGATTTGTAAATATTAATAACTTACATAATAAATGCGAGAGCAATTTTCTTACTGCAGATTGCAATGCAATGTCTCCAGAAGAATTCTCTAGAAAGTGTACCTGGCTTATGCATAACCCTAAATAAATCTTAATTATACACGTCTGCTTACTGCAAATCGTTCGATCAATACATTACCTGGCATATTAAATATTATAACATCCATTTCACACTAAAAAAAAGTTGGAAATAACCAAAAAACGTGCATAAAATCGCGATGTGAAACGACGCCAACAAATTTTGTCAAAATGGCGTCAATAAGCAAAAAACGAGTGATCGCAGCGCCACGCAGCGCGATTGTCGAGAACAGTCGAGAAGAGTGAATGAGCGAGATAGACGACATTAGTACAAATCACCGCTTGTAGGGTGCGACTAAATAATGTTCATTAAATTATAATGGAAGTCCCACCCCTCTGGTTTCCCTATTTTCAGATGGCTACTATGCTGTTTTGCCAATTGCGTATATGCATATATATAATTGTACGTGCAATGTGCATCGTATATGCAAATAACTAAGAGACTTAATTGATGGGGTACCTACCTACTCACCGTTTAGTTAAATACACTGATTGCTACGTATCACACATTAATATCAAACTTTGTTATAAAGATAAAGAAAAGTTCTAACACTCGATTAGTGTAGTAAACATGTGACTGCAAGTGCATCGTGCACGTTGCAGATGCGCAACAGGGGTGGAAGAGTTTATTTAAAATATGGGGGAGGAATGATACATTCACCAGTAGTGCAGTTTTAATACAATAATTTTGTTACCTATTGTTAAATGCATTTTGCATTCATTTATGTTAAAACAAACAAATTTAGCACCATTTTTTGACTTCATCACAAATCGAATTACATATTGGATTGCAGTTAATAGTTTTTCATATTTCAACGTTGCTTTTTAACGTAGAGTAGACGGTGAAACTACAACCTTTTATCTTAATTATATCTAAACTATGCGTTACAGTTCAGCTACTAATTTTTCATTTTTCAACGTTGTCTTTTCGCGTAAAGTAAACGGTGTAACTAAAATGTTTTATTTTAGTTATATTTAAACTATGCATTACATTCCAGTTAATATTTTTCATATTTCAAGATTGTTTTTTAACGTAGAGTAGATGGTGAAAGAACAACGTTTTATTTTAGTCATATTTAAACTATGCGTTTTACATTCTAGTTAATAGTTTTCCATATTGCAACGTTGTTTTTTAACGTAGAATAGACGGTGAAACTACCACGTTTTATTTTAGTTAAATTTAAACTATCCGTTACATTTCTTAGTTAATATAACGTTTCCTCAATGTGTAGTTAAAAATTGGTTATATAATGAACGTGTTAATTATAACCATTAACGTTGTTTCAACCAATACAACGTTAAATTCACGTAAATGTAACCAACTTGTTCTCACTGGGAACTTTTTACGCCCGTATTTCACTGTTTTGGTTGAAAACGGATATTTTGTGTACTGACGCAATATATTTTGAAATGATAAACGTAGCGATTACCAAAACTAATATGTATATAATTTAGTGAACTTTGTTTCGCAATAATTTTCAGTGTCGTAATGAATATATTACTTTATTATATAAAAAAATTAACCTTAGTGTCTTTTAATTTATCTTTTTTTTTTTACTTTTGCATGCATCAAAAGATAGTAGACTATCTTGGTTACAATCTAGAAGAATGATATTTCTTCATATAAAACAAAAAAAAATTTGGAATTACATTGTTACAAATTAATTTCAGGAACAAATAAACCTTATTTTCTACAATTATTTCCGATACAGAGTATTATTAATATACAGGGTATTCCATGTAAGTGGTGCATTAAAAGTTTATAGTCGAACAGATTTTGGCACCATTATCTGTTCGATTGGAACTATAAATGTGAAATACTTTAACCAAAATATCACTTCCGGTTGACCGGAAATGGCCGCCAATTTTGTTATTTTAAAAAAGAATGATATAATTTTTTTATTTATTTTTGGATTCTACGACCATAAATACAATAAATTTTTAAAAAAATTGAAATATTTTAATTTGTGATGCAAAAGTTTTAATATAATATTGTCTTAAAACGAATAATAAAGAAGTTATGGATGCCAAAGATATGTAAAATTTATAGTAGGCTTCTTTCACTTTAAGTCAAAACAAATTTAATAGTATGTTGTTTGAAACTGTCAAAAACGCACTGAGCTTAAATCTTTTACACGTTTAATTATTAAAAAAAACTTAGTTATTTCATTTTTGTGTTGTGTTCTTTTACTTCTAATCGTTATTATTACATTATTATCATTAGCATTAAGCTTGAATAGTTTTCGTTATATTTAGTTCTAAGCATTAGATAATATCACACCATGGTATTTTCTCATTTGGAGAAATGCGATATGCTGGAAGCATACATTGTATGCGGCAAAAATTCAATAAGGACTGTCGAATATTATGCAGAACAGTATCTTTTACGACAGCAGCCATATCGACGTTGTTTTCGAAAACTTTACAGACAATTTAGGCAACACGATTGCTTATTTAAGAAGAGAAGAACAAAGAAAAATATCATTATCAACGAGGAGGTAGAAATTACAATGTTACAGCATATTTTGAAGTCCATCGCGACTTTTCCATTAGAGATGCTACTAAAAGGAATTGGGTTTAAGTTACGCGTCAGTTTAGAGAATTTTACAAAAAGCATAAGTATATCCCATTTGAGTACCGAACCTCACAAACATTACAACCAGGAGATTCGAACAGGAGGTTGGCTTTCTGTGAATGGTTTATTAATTTCTGTGATGAAAATTTGAATGGCGCATAATGTATTTTATGGAGTGATGAAAGAAATTCCTCCAATAGAGGAATGTTTAATAAGAAGAATGAACACTACTGGTCGCAAGAAGATTTATTAATAATGCGTCCACATGCTGCACAAGTTCGATTTAGTTTTAATGTCTGGTGCGTGATTAATTGGTTCAACAGTCGTTGGTACAGTGTTCTACAATGGTAAATTGACAGGAGAGAGATATCTGGAATTTATTCGTACCGTTATAGAGAATTTCCTTGATAACGCCAATTACCTGATGCGGCAAAATTTGTACTTTCAGCAGGACGGTGCTTCGGCATACAACTGCCCTATAGTTCACAACTATCTGAACATCATCTTTGCCGATAAGTGTGATTCGTCAAATAGGCCAATTCGATGGCCAGCACGCTCTCTTGACCTTTCACCTTTAGACTTTTTTCTTTGGGGATATTTAAAAGATTAGATATACAGAACTCGGCACAACAACGTGAACGAATTGCAAAATAAGATTAGGGAAATTTTCCGCGAATTGGATGGAAGGAAAATCTTAAGAGCTACCCAGAGTGTACTCAAGCGGGCACGAAAATGTATTGAGAATGAAGGTGATACCTTTGAGCAGTATTTATAAATTATGCATTTACTTTTTCCTTTTCAATTTAATTTCAACGACATTATTTTAAGAAGTAATATGTTAAAATAAACATCAACCACAAAGACATTTATCTGTTTTGTTAAAAGTTGATTCTTTATACTGCTCTACATTTCACAAAATAAAAACCATCATAACTTCATTATTATTCGTTTTAAGACAATATGATATTGATACTTTTGCAACACAAATTAAAATATATCTCATTTTTTTTAACAATGTACAGGTTGTTCAATTTAAAAAATATATAAATGCCAAAATTTCTTGGAATTGTTCAATTGTTTTTTTCTTATATGGCATATTAATCAGCATTAAAAACCCTAGATTCAATATTATATTCTATTGTTCTATTCTTATATTAATCCTATTCATTTCTTTCACAGCACCAATGAAATGGATTTCAATAGGGCTATCATCAGCTATCATTGGTATACTATCGCTGATCTGGACGCCATACGAACTGGCAATGGAAGAAAGACTAAGGATGAGGCCAGGTATATATAATCTTCGATATTTCGCAAAATCACGAAGATTAAAAACGAGGCATCGATAAGACATCATAATTAGAGTAGACTCGGTAAATGTTTTGGGTTAGAACATTTGCCACTTCCACATAATAACGGCTATTACTTGACATTCAATTTGAATGTCTACGTCAAATCCTCCAAAACTTTTATTAAATTATATTCAATTAAAAAAAGAATGGTTTTCAATACAGAGCAGAAAGCAAAATTATCGAATGTTATTTCCGCACAGGTGTGAAAGTAAATACTGAGTGGCAATATTTAATTCCAGAATGCATGACTGATTTTCGTATAGAACATTCTGAATTAGTTTTTTGTCCAGTTTTAAAACTGGAAGCGGGCGGCCATCTAAACGCACAGTGAAAATATTGAAGCCATTCGACATGTTAATGATGAAAATCCATAAACATCCATTTTAGTAATGGTCCAACAAAATAAAATGTCTTATGATTAAGTCTGAGGACGTTGTGTACAGTTTGTTATAGGCGTTACGTTCGGTGGCAGGCCAAAGGCTGTTTTACATGAAGCCAGTGGGGAAGTAAGTCAATTTAGCAGGTAATTTGACTTAAATTTTCAAAGCAAGTAGAACCTCGTTCTATTCGCTTGACTGTCTTATTAGCTTGCCTGATAACTTGTATCGTGCTTGCTTTAACTGAAATAAGAGGCATGTAGATGTTTACACAGACCAAGTAACTTGCAGCAAATAACTTACTGACTTGACTTGCCTCTCCACTGGCTTCATGTAAACCAGCCTTAAGTCTCGCTTGTGTGTAACTTGCCACATAGGAGATAGGCAGAGAGCCACGGCAGTATTGGCCAGTACGTTTAACTACCCCGTAATTGAAAGTGATGTCTCTGAGGCAATCTACAAACTTCATATATTGTCAAAGCTTCAATGGAACGTATTCTTTCTCCATTAGCTTATTTAACAAGTTTTTCTGTTAAAGAGGGAACTTTTCCTTATTGTCTTAAGACTGCGCGTATAATAATTACAACACCAGAATATTTAATTATTTGTTACCGCCAAGACATAGAACTACAGTTTTTCAAAGGAATTTAATATACATGGGAAGCAAGCTATATAATAAACTGCCTTGGAATATAAAAGCAATTGATGATCTGAAAGGATTTCAAAGGATGCGCGCGTAGCCGTCTCAACAGCAAAATTCAAATAATCATAGTTGTGGCAAGTTGTTACCTATTTAAGAAAATACTTGAGTTTAATAGCGATCAGCATCGTTGTTACTTCTACTAAGCATGTGCTGTAGTTAGATATAGTACCAGTAGTCATAAGTAATACGTTACTTACCACAAATTCGTCAGGTACGCTGTGTCATAGCCGTTAATAAAAGCACTATTTACAGTAACAACTTGCATTCAGGAAACTGGGCTTAGTTGCAGGTATTAATTAACGAGAATAGTTCCAAGTAAAACTTTATCTATTGTAAATAATTTTTTATCAAGCAAACACTTTACTTAGTCCATTTTTCTCAGTGTTTCGTTTTATTTTAGTAGCTCTTAGTTTATCATTTTCCAACAATATCGAGAATGTCAAGCATTATTTCAGAATATGGCACCATTTTCACTGTCATTGATAGAAAAAGAAGATGCGAGATTAGGATTTAGGGGCAGATATACTCTTGGGTGGTATCAGAAAAGTACCAGGCATATTGAATACCAAAGAGATATTTCACATGATAAATTTGTAATTGATTTATGCGCGGCTTTTCTTTGTGCAAATATCCCATTAATTAAATTAGAAGATTAAAAATATACCAATCAATATATTCCCCATCTAACGACAATTAAAAAATATTATACAACGTGTGTATAAATTGTCGCAAAAGCTACACGTAGCGACATACTTCCTTCGTTTCTGAATCGAAAATCTAAATGGTAAAATATGTACTATGCTTCATGTCTTTTTTCGTCTTCAGGAGCCACTTGAAAGTAACATTACATTTGGCAGACACTGTAGTCGCATTACTATTGTAAGTGGTAGTTACAATACTTGGTCATAGATTGACAGACCAGAATTACAAATGACAAAATTGGATAACACAATTGACATCGGGTAAAAGCCATAAGAAAGCTTTTTTATTAAACAGAATTGGTAGTTTGAGTTTTTCGAACGCATCTCTTTAATAATTAGCGACACTATTACCCACGCATATGTTCAAATTGATATCCGTCTGTTCGTAACACATTTGCAATCTACGAGGTATTGTCTGTATTACTTGTTCAGCCTTTCCGGTGTAATTTCTAATACTGCTCGTTAATTCGTTCTATTAACTTCGTCAGCGGTCTTGTGGAGGGTGTTGGCGTAAACCTTTCACCTTTATGGTGAACCCCAAACAAAAAAGTCTAAAGGATTTAGGTCGGGAGACCTTGCAGGCTATAAGATAGAGTACCGGCGACCAATCCACCTGTTAGGGAAGTATTCATCAACGCTCTCTTCATCATGCATGTAAAACATGTTACGGCTTATATTCAATGGCATGTCGTCAATAATTGTTCTAATACATTTAAATACCCCGTTGGCATCAAGTCGATTTGGCAGATAGATTGGCCCACGACACGGTGATTTATATACCAGCCAAACATTAACTTGAAACTTTCTTTGGTAACCGTATTCCCCGAAACGCATGAGGATTTTTATGCTGCCCATTGGTGAAAATTAATGTGTATTGGTACACCATCTCTGGTAAACATAGACTCGTCGGTCCAACGAACACCTCTTAAAAAGTCGCCATCTTCTTGAATCCTATTTTAAGATACTATGACAAAAGTTTAACGGTGTATGTTATCGTTTTCATAGAGCGGCTGCACCTTAGTTATGTGGTATGGATAAAGAAGGTTTCACGTAGAACCAAATGAACGGTCTTATTACTGCGGATATTGAATGTGGACGCCAACTGTCGAGTACTGACGGAGGGATCTTCATGTACTGATCTAGAATTTCCTCTTCTAGCTGTAATGTACGCCGTTGTCTAGGTCTACCAGCGTGGCATTTCTTTTCTTAAACGAACCAGTTTTACGTAGACGTTGGTCAGCCGTCGAATATACGTATCCCGTAGGATGCTCGCCGTTTGGAAACGTACGCGATATTCCTGTTCTGATGTTAGCATTTCCATTACAAAACCGGTATCCATACATATCGGCACTATCATTAAATGTAAAAAATCCATTGTCAATACACAAAACCCATAATACGAGAACGATAAAAACACTGAAACAGAAAAACTAATCGAGAGGAATACTAGTTAATCACGAAAGAGCAGAGCTGCATAAATTAACACTTCGATTAATGTCAAATTTGACAGTAATGTTAAATCAAATTAGAATACACAAGTCATTGTCCTACAATGTTGCCAAATGTTTTTCATGAGAGGATGCTTATGAAAATGTTGAACCCGGCTCTAAATCAAAAGGAACTGTTTACGAAAACACAGGAATTAGAATCGTCTAAATTCAAAATTGCAGCTATCTATACGCGATAGACGAACACAACGCTTATTAAGCAACTAAAAAACCGAACTTCAAGAACCTCGTGAAGTATTAGGCTAGTACAATATTTTACCATTTAGTTTTTTCGATTTACGAACGAAGTATGTCGTACGTGTAGCTTTGCGACTTTATAACTACACGTTGTATTCTAACGCAATTCGACAAAACAATAAATCAAATCTGGTCAAAATTACCTCTGGAACTTCCATAGGCTACTCTGATTATGATTCTTCTCGATGGTTCTATACTAAAAGTATGTTTTAAAAAATATCCTTTCCAACTTTTAGGTTTACCCGCCTTCGATTGGTGGTACAAACCTCCCGATGTTCAACGAATAAATTTCTACATCTTCAACATAACAAACGCTGATGAATATTTGAGTGGGATCGATAGGAAACTAAAGTTGCAAGAAGTGGGCCCATTAGTTTTCCGGGACGTGCTAGAACACAGAGACCCGGTGTACAATGAAAATAGCACCCTTTCTTTTATACTTCTGAGGAACGCGATTTGGGATCCTAGTCTGAATCCCAGTATTAACTTGAATGATACCATCATGTATCCAAATGTTCCAGTATTGGTAAAATAATTTATTTTAATGCAGTGATAGAAAGGATTCTTCCATTCAGAGGGATTAAATTTTATTTGAAAGAGATGGCGGTTTTGCATAGAGCCAAATAAATATTTTTACGAAACAAGCACGGTATTTTCTTGCTTGGTAATTCAACGGAATGAAGTGAGTGTTGAGCTAGTTTTAGATAGTGATGTAGAAAACTGCCTCTTTACGTTAGCAGCTACAACCTGCTTTTACTACTTTTGGTTAGCAGTTTAAAAAAGCTGCTACTTTTTGTAGCAGTTTTCCTTTTATAGAGGTATACGTTAACCAAGTATGGGCAACCTTTGACATGTTGTGGGCCAAACTTTAGTATGCAAATACGTTCGCGGCCGCGTTTTAAAAGTAGTGCATTTTAGTAGTGTTCATAATTGTATCGATGATATCAGACATGAAATAATACGACAATGTTATTATAATGCAATTTATTAAAAAAGAAAATGATATGAAATAAAAATAGATACATTATACATTAAATCGTGAAATTTGGATATTACAAACTACGAAATTAATAGCGAACAACGAAATCAATGAGACCCTTGAGCTTGATTTGGGAAACTAATCCATCGATGTTGGATGAATTCCACTGATACGAAGACGTAAAGAATTTTCCAATTATCGTCATTCAGCCTTGTACGATGTTTTCACTTATTAACTTTTCATCATTGAAAGAACTGTTTCGCATTTGTAAGTACTGGCAAACGCACAAATCAATCTTCTTGCGAATTTCTAAGTTCGGAAAATGGTCTTCTTCGAGGTATTTTTTGTATAAAATCGCACAAATCCCGTCTTCAAATTTAGATTTTAGAATGATGTTTCTTGAAGCTCGAATCAACTCCATTTGCAAGTGTATTGGAGCATTTTTGTACATTACTTCTTGTTGGAGTAGCTAATAATTGAACTGTCTTCTATGTTTTTAAATCGCTAAATCGTTTCGATAATTGCTCCGACAGTAACTTGAGTTCTTCAGCATATTGAGCATAAGCAGTATTTCATACGCAGAGAGCGTGTGTGAATGGTAATTGTTACCAGACAGCAAACTGTGTCTCCCACAAGCGGATTTTGTTTTGAAAACGCTTTCAAACGGGCTGTACAAATCATTACTAATTGTCCTGTTTTTGATGTTTAAATTTAAATCATTCAATGGCCTGTAAGCTCGACCAGAAATGCTAAGTTCCATATCCATTTTGGGTCACTCAATTCAGATAGTGGTTTATCTTTTATTTGCAAAAATCTTCTATTCCATTTCTAAAGCTCTAAACCGTTTCAGCATGTTTCCTTTGCTTAACATCTGACTTCACAATAATATGTACGTCGCCATATTCGCTGATATTTCATCCAAAAACGCCTTGAACTGGCGAATGGTTAAGCCCTCGGATCGAATAAAATTGATGGTTTTTACTACCACATTCATAACATTCTGGAGTCGAATGAACTTAGAATGACAAGTTCTGTTAGTGGATAATGCAATGAAGGACTATCAATCATCTTTTTGCACATTTAATTCAGTTGCTTTTCATACAACAATTCCGATGAACCTTTACGTGAGCCGACTAGAAGGTGCACATCTGTGCCATACACAGCAACTATTTGACCATGGCAAACCAAAACTTGTGAATAGTTTTCAACTTCATTAAAAATGTCCTTCCTGTAGTGTTTCCTTTTAGGGACGTAAAGCAAGCAATTCCTCAGTAACAGTGAACTCTTATCAACACCTCGAATAAATATAGCCAGTTGAGCTTGTCGACAAATCGTGCTCTAGTCTAATGCTAAGGAAAATGATTCAACCAGCCATAGGTCATCAAGTTGTTTTTATATCATTGGCATCATTTCTATACGTCGCGGCAACAGTTCTCTTGACGAATTATTTTTTCACAATTCATTTTTCTTTTTCGGAACAAAACATGCAAATTTCTTCACACTCTTTGATAAGTTCTCCTTCGGCAAATATTTTAATGGCTTTGCCAATTTTGAACTTAACATAAAACTAGCTTTTCACAACGTTTATGAAGTTGTGTTCTTTGTTTATGAACATTTGCTGCTGTTTTTCCAAATTTGTCTGTAAGCTTCTGATTTGTCTTTCGTTATTTGTCCTGTCAGTGAGTGCAGCATAGAATGCTTAATTGAGTATTCCTCTTTTATATTGATTCTTTCATCACTGAAATGGATTCATTACACAGCACTACTAGGCTTACCACTGTGCAAGATAAAAAAGAAATCTCAGTCCATTTTTTGTGGAAACTGGCGACCCTCTGCATCTACTTTTGGTTCTTTCCACTGACTCCTTTCGTTTACTTTCGTTCGATAAACTTTATAACAATTATAGTTAGCCTCCAAGCTGCACACAAAGTCACAAAGCAAATACGCACTAGCAGTTCGCTTGGATATCGCTTGTCGAAGTTACCTCACGATGTTAGCTCAATGACTGAATAAATCGGGCGATCACCCGCTTATATCGAATGAGGATGATCTAGTCCTCATTGTTGAACATTTGACTCTATAAATATTTTTTGCGCCCCTACGCAAACTCAAGTTTGATGTGCCGCCACTCGGCTTGCTCTTTCTCTTGATTCGCAGGATCAGCGCAAACTCCATATCACTCGATCTTCCTCATTTGGAGTGAGATGATAAGTAGTGTATATTTTTTTAATGGGTTTCAAATGTCCGTGGGGCCGGTTGTGCCCACATGTTTGTAAAGATCTTTCTATAATGTTGTGTATTTTAATATGTATATACATGTGGTGTCCAACGGTCTTCCATTAAGCAGTTATGGAGGAGAATAAATGTGAATTAATTTTTTTGTACATCTATAAGCTATCGGCTGAATTAAGGCAATGAGTCTACTGTCACACCTTATTTATTTTAGATTCCGGTTCGAATTTTGGGACTCAAACTACTTCATGAAGGTGCTCTTGAATTCCCTGTTTGAACTAACCAAATCGAAACCGATAGTCAAAAAGACATTATACGAGATTATGTTCGACAATAGGGATCCATTCCTAGAAGTCGCTCACGCCACTGTACCGTCTGTAGCCGTACATAAAAACGTTGGCTTAATTCCTATGGTTAGTCAAAAAGGTAAAGTGATTTCTGCTTTTATACTTATTATACGTAAAAATTAAGCTCTACCCTGGATATGGTCACCGCATGAATGTATTCATTGGCACCAAGTTTGGGCATCGAAAATTTTTCTTGACCGATAAATTTAACGGAAGCACCCATATGCCTGGCTTAGGAAGCAAATGCAAAGACACTATCAAGTATACAAGTAGCAATATAATTTACAGCCAAATGATGAGGAAAAACGATACTGTAGTGATATTTAACCATTTGATGTGTAGAACCTTGCTCTTATTTTATCAAGGTAAGTTATTATTGAGTAGCGACGTTGTGTGCAGTTTCTTATTGGCATTACGTTCGGTGACAGGCTAATAAGTCTCACACATAGGAGATAGGCAGGAACCATTTGTATTTATAATTAGTGAGACCCGATTATATGCGGAAAGAAACTGCATATATGCGCATATAATTGCTCGATTTTTGAGAAATATGCATAACTGGCTATATGCCAAAAAAATCTACATATGCAACATTTTTAATAAATTAAGAGCAGAATTAATCATTAACTTTATGACACCTTTTTCACACATTTTAAACATTTTAATAAATGTTTTTCAACATTGTGTAAAGAGCGTTTGTCTTCATCAGAATATATGTTTCGAAATAGAAAGCTTCTTTCAACATCACAATGTAATTGTGCATTTTTTACTTGCTATACTCTAAACTAATTTAAAGTCCGATCTTTTACTTTTCACTTCCAATTTATACTTTCTTCAATTTCAAATACCCGATTTTATTTACTTTTTTATTCTCGTGTATAGCTTTACCTATTGTACCTTTTACCTTCTTACATAGATATCAACTTGTCTACTATTTCACATTCCGGGCGACATCCCTTGCTTTCTAGTTACATGAACTTGAACAAAGCTTAATTGATTCTATAAAATGTTTTTACAATTCTGTCGATTTACATGTTTTACGTTCTAAGGCAATGCGTCGCAGTGATTCAAGAATTACATTTTATTCCTTCAATTATCGGCTAAAATGGCTCTTAACCATGTACCCATTAATATCGTTTCAGATGAATTACCCGTGAAGTGCTCTTTATTAATTGTTCGCAAAGTGCTTTTCAAAACTTTTACATTTTAATTAACTATACTCAAAGGAACTTGATTCCTAGTGTCTTCGGCTACACGATGAACCCATGAGTAACAAGGGTATGATAATGTTACTTTAAAAAAAAAATTTTTTGGGGTTTTATATAGTAGGTCGGTAAATTTTTTTCCCATGTTATATTAGGTTAAAAGAAATTTGTACCTTAAGACTTGTAAATTTCACTTTATTTGTTTTTGAATTTTACATATTATAATATATTTCCTACATTCTTCATGAAGAATTCATATTAAAAATGGAATATACCGGCATTTATCCGTACTTTCAGTCTACATGATTAAATAAAATTATTCCCTACAATTGTGAATTTCTGCTATGTTTCTGAAGATGTGACACATTTTTCGTAAGTACTTGTCAGGTATATTATGTTTCAATATTTTGCAGAATATTTCAGATTAACATTATTTATCTGCTATGTATGTTACGAATTTATGCGTTAATAGTCCTATAATTCTTCTTTTCTATTCGTGGTGCTGCTCACCTTGACGTTTAGATTGCTGCACATGCGTCGCTTTAGTTTTCGCATTTCAATATGTGTGGGTTTGTGTGTTGATCTCAGGTATTTCTTCAGAACACCTACAACAACAATTTCATTTATATCAAATTTAAAATTTACACATTGTCTCTTGTTAAATAACTTCAGTTACAGCAGCTCGACAATATTTGCCCATCCTTTACAGTTTAGGTATGCTTATCATTAAGAATTTGTCGCTTTACTCATTGTATTACGACAGTATTTACAACGTAACAATTACTGCTGTTTGTTCAAAGATATTAATCATGAATATTTATTTGGATTAATAATATAAAATGTATTCCCCCATCTTCTGCTAGCGAATTAAACGCAGTTTTGAGAAAATATTGAGAACCAATGTAAAAGATTTATCGTTGGATTGTCGGTTTTCGTTCAATTAGAATTAATGAATTTTAATAGAACATAACGAAAGCTTAAATATGCATATAGCAACTTGTAAAATATGCATAGAAATGCCTAAATATGCATATATGCATCACTAATTGCGCTATTAACTTCATTAGTGTAATCGTCTACATTATGACTATATTTAAAGATATGCAAAAAATAAAATATGCACTTTCCTTAATCCGTCTCTTATAATTAGTAACCGATTATTTCGTTAGCGTTTTATTTTATAGGTCGTCTTTGTATCTTTGTTCTGTGCATTTTCAGAGTGTTTCTTTCATTATTTCATATTGCCTACTTTAAACTTTTGTTTTTCGTTATATTTACTCACTGTTTCCGAAGGTCTTTTTTTTTGTTATTTCGTCACTGCCCTTTTTTAGAAGTTTCATTTCCGGTTTATTTTGTTAGCACTCTCGTATTTTCTCACACCCTGTATATTGTTAAAGGAAAAAATGAAATATATTTTAATTTATCATGCAGAATCTATTCTAATCATTTTTATTTCTACAAATAGAAGAGGCATACCGACAAGGGCTTAAAACCTACAAATTTGCATCGAGAATGAATGCTTACGATAGGATTTATCCTTTAGAAAACGATTGCTATAAAGACCCAACGACCAATGTTTAATGATTTGACACCATGTGGTACAGTAGTCAATTAAATAGGATTTTCAAGTGTCAGTGGGGCACAAATATTTTCCATTACAGATTACCCTGCAGTCGGTAGTTATCCGCATTTCCTTTACAGCGATCCAAAAGTATTGGAACGCATAGACGGATTGACACCAGATCCTGAAAAACACTTACCATATGCATTTTTTGAACCGGTAAGTGGAAATACAAGGTGCGTATACACTAGACTATAGCACCTGCTATGTGCGCCAGGACGCTATCGGCGCATTCACTTCCTCAGTTAGCTATGATAGATCCATATAATAATTTAGTTTATCCACAAGTTTATTTAAATTATTATGCCGATGAGAGTGCAAGCTTGCCGTAAGCTGTTCATTGACAAGGGTCTATAAGCTTGTGCCAGAGGTGAGGCAATGGTAATGAAAATAGAATGGATATATGAAAGCGCACTTCGCGGAAAAATAACGTGAAAACAACCGTATCTAAAAAAATATAATTAGGGTATTATTATAGTCACGTACTTTGCATGAAAGATGTTTCAAACTATTGTATGCTGAAACAGCATGACAAACAATGGCGATCGATGACGGAATAGCGGAAAACGTTTTCATTGAGGCGGTTCTGTAAACCTTGTTGCCATAAATGCTACGGCAACCTTGTCTCAAGGTTCATACTGTTACGCTTGTCGCTGTAAATGTTACAATAAACGTTGTTATAATACGTTTTACTGTCAAGCTTTGTCGTCGACGATGTAAAGTTAGAGCCAAAGTGAAAAGTTGTCGTAAGGTTACATGTAACTGGTAGATAACGGGGCTGTGTCTCACCGCAGAAATTCCTCTATAAATTGAAAACATATGAACATAGAAAGTTTTTTATAAAATGTTTATCAGCATCCATAATTTTTCTGTAGCACAAAATTATCGGAATGCAGAATTCAAACTAAAAATTGGCATGTTAAAAATTACATTTCTAGAGGTTACCATTTCCCCAAACTTTTCTTACTTCGAACCACGATAAAAAGAAAAAATATATGAAAAATATACCAATTCTGTTTTAATTTCTCGCCACACAGACTTCCGGGACTCGCTTGGAAGGCGCAGAGGCACCATGCTAAGTGAACCTACATTATAAAACCCTACGAATTTCCCACAGTATTTCGACCACTTCCACGACATGCACCCTACGATTTTCTACTTGAAATGGTAAGCTTATCATAGAGACGATATATCAAAAAAAAAAAAAACCGGAATATCATGCGCATATATATGCATTCGATTTTTGAGAAAATATGCATAAACCTGAGGCTATATGCAAAAACAATTGCCGACACATACTGCAATTTTTACATAATATAAATAAGAGCAGAAATTTTAAAAACGTTAACTTATTGCACAAAATTTTTCCCAACATATTTCTAAAAACCATTTTATAATTA